>UCOH01007819.1:6858-112448 GCA_900474275.1 Synergus japonicus
CTTAAATTCCTTTATAATTCCAGGAAAAACTTTTCAAAATTCCCTAAAATCTTTCCAAAATCCAAAAAAAAATCCTGACATCCTTGAAAATTTCCAAGGAACTTGAAAATTCTCTAAAAGTCAATTATTCAAATAAGAAATAATCAAAATTACTCCTAATTACGACTCGCCCTAACTAAGTCGGCAAACAAAATGAACGAATTACTGTTGCATGAATTAGGAATCTGTATAATGATCCAGCAGATAATTTTCGGAACAAATTGCTCTTTGTCAAAGGTCAAAGTTGAAATTACAGTGTAAAATATGATATCGCGTGCAGCTTTATTCAAAGGATGTACAAT
Source organism: Synergus japonicus (assembly GCA_900474275.1). Taxonomy (NCBI): domain Eukaryota; kingdom Metazoa; phylum Arthropoda; class Insecta; order Hymenoptera; family Cynipidae; genus Synergus; species Synergus japonicus. The sequence continues at coordinate 7,200 of UCOH01007819.1, forward strand.
TCGGAAAATTATGGCAACAATTTGCTTAACATTATGCTCGGATATTGACGTCACATGTCGATGGGGAAGTGATAGGAAAATCAGTGATGCTTGTGAATTATATATATATATATGTGTGTGTGTGTGTGTGTGTGTGAGTGTGTGCTTCTGCACTGTGGTAATAATTGTGCATTAACCTCGTTAGAAATAATGGTATTGCTGAAATTCTAATTTCCAATTGTTGTGCCATTTTGATTGCATGATCGCGCAAACTACTTTACAGGGTTTACATTTCTAAAGGTCAGACTTCACAATCTACAATCAGATGTAGATATATATCTATCTAAAATGTCCTGTAAATTGAAAGGATTATAATAATTTATTTATTTAGATATAAAATCATTTACACATAGAAGAAAAAACGGCTTTATATACCTTTTAAGTAAATCAAACAAAGATTTTAACTATTGCACAAGTATTATGAAAAAACTCTATGGTTATGACAATCACAGAAATAATAAAATCTGGTACAACTACTAATTTGTGGTTGCCAAAACTACGATTTTCATTAGCTGAACTATATGTGGTTTCCGATACTATTAATAAATAGTTGTGACAACTATTTCTGCTAAAATAGGAGATTGTAGAAGCAGAAACATTTCCGAAGTAGGCAATTTTAATCTGAAATTTTCCGAAAATTTCCAAATAATTTCGAAATTTGCATCCGAACCAAATAGTTTCATTCCGCTCAAATCCGAAGGAAGTTTTAAATCTGAATTAACACGAGGCCCATTCAAAATCACTCCGAACCTTAAATTCGAATGAATCCGAATGTATCCAGTCAATATAAATTAATTAGAATTAATCCGACCTTTCAATCCGAATGAATTCGAACTTTCAATACGATTGAATCCGGTCAATAAGAAATTTCAATTCGAATGGATACAAATTAATCCAGTCTATTCAAATCATTCGAAAAATTTTGGATAAATTCGGATTCATTCGGATTAGATCGAAATGAAATTTTTTTTTCCGAATTAATCCGAACAATTCCAGTTTTTTCCCTTGAGTAAAATAATATAGTTATAAACTTGAACTTAACTATCTGGCTCTAGAAACAGGTAAAAATCCAGCAGATGTTTTTTAAAATAACATTTTTTGTCTATCCAATAATTTTATAGCTAACTTAGGTTTCCGAAAGATTGTGAAATAAACTTTCATATAGAAAGTATTTTGAAATATAAAATAAAGTATCGTTGAGTTTACAATAAGCTATGATAAATGATGTTTTTCTTTTGCATGTTTGTTCATATGCAAGAAAGGTGCATATCATCTTATGAATTTTATTGTTATAAATTTCCGTTTTCATGACTTCTGTAAACAAAAAACTATTTATAGAATACGTGGTAATTTCAAATTTATGCAATAATATTTTGCAATATTTTGAGATTGAGGTGTCAAGACGATCATATTTAAAGGCAGGCGTTTCGTCTTCCATATCAGATTTCTCTTCAAGTTTCTACGCATCGCTTCCTTTTTATTTTAACTTTACTAAAACATTCTTCTCATCATGAAAGGCTATCTAATTTTTGTCGTTTTGGCTGCTACAATTGCAGCAACTATAGCACAAAATCAGGGTTGTCTGTTATCCGATCCAAATTGGTGTCGTTAAATAAACGTTTGATTTGAACTACGTGCGATAATTAACATAGGAGAAATGTGCGAATGTTCTTATTAGCCTACCATTTTCGCATGTAAGTAGTATAAAATGTAGTTCTATTTTCACATAATCATTTTATTTAGCACATATATATGTAAAATTTATCTTTTTGCTCATAAACGGAAAAAACTGCTATGGTTGTGGCGACCACAGAAATAGTAAAATTTCATACAACTACAATTTATACTCCCTAAAATTGAAGCAGTCAAATTCCACTGATTTTCAGTAATCGTCACTAAACTACTAAAAATTTCAGTGACTTTTCATTGATTTCCATTACATTTTTCACTAATTAAAATCATGAGAAAAGAGTCACTGATTCAAGTTTAGTGAGATAAATACGTGCCACAACTATTTATTAATAGTATCGAAAACTACATATGATTTAGTTAATCAAAATCGTAGTTTTGGCAGCGAAAAATTAGTAGTTCTACAATATTTTTTTATTATTTCTGTGGTTGTCATAACCATAGAATTTTTTCTTAATAGTTGTGCAATAGTTAAAATCTTTGTTTGCTTTACATACAATATATGTAAAGCCGTTTTTTTCTATGTGTACATTATTTTATATCTAAATAAACTAATTATTAGAATCCTTTCAATTTACAGGACATCTTTTTGTCAAATTCCTGGGATAAACGTTTCAATGGCTGAATTTCTAAAACAGTTTATAAAATATCTGGAGTAATATCAAATAAATTCTAAAATGTAATGCATCTTTACTAAATTTGAATTTCCTTTTACTATGAACAAAAAAATCGTTTTTTGGCCATAACTCAAAAACGGTTTTTTGGACTTTAATTTTCCTTAATCTTCCCGAACCCAGCGGTCGTTCCTGCCAATTTGGTGCAAGTCCTAATTCCCAATTTTTGTGCCGTTTTGATTGCATGATCGCACAAACTATTTTGCAGTGTTTAAAGGTCAGACTTCACAATCTACAATCAGATGTAGATATATATCTATATTTCTCTATATTTCTCCAGTGCAGAATGCATGTAGCAATCTCGTATTGCTATATGGAATGCAATTTAAACTCTCATACACTAGGGAAAAGGAAAATTTTATATGCTCGCATTTGGAAGCTTTCAGAGAAATAGAAGCATTTAAACATTATTTCTGGGCATCCGCAAGGGGTTTAAATTTAGAGCATCACGGCTTGTCAGATGATTTATATGAATACGTCGCTCATAAGGTGGAAAAAAAATACAGTCACTTGGGAATGGAACGATTTTTTTTACTTTTATTCAGAGATACTCTCCAGCGAAGCTAATGCTTCGATGACTGATGGGGTTGTCATATCAAAGGTGATTTAGTTCTTTGTCACTACAATTTCCCTGAATGAACTCGAGTGAACCAATAAATCCAGATTCCCTAATGCTCTCTGATTGTAATTGAAATCGGACTGGCGGTGATTCCGTCTATAATGGCGTAAGTGCTGTTTCAGAACGGAGACGAATTTCTATCCTAAAAGTTATTTATTCGTTTTTTGTTTTTGTTTTTTTTTTTTTTCACATACAAAATGTGGATGGTTTGATATATCAGATTAAATTTGACGTAAAATACAAGATTATGGATAAAATAGAGTTGAAGATGAGATGAACGATAAAAATTTGGATTATTTATATGATAATTGAGTTGAAATTTAAGATAAAGGCGAGATAAGAGATAAAATTTCACTTAGAATTTCAGATAGAAGCTAAAAAAAAAAGTTTAGATAAAATTCAAAGTTCAGATAAAATTTGAGATAAAACTTGAGAATAAATGCAAAATATGTTTTCTGATGAATTTTGCTGTTAAAAGACAAAATAAAAGATCAAACTCCAGATAAAAAAAAGGATTAGATTTAAAATTTTAGATAAAAGGTGAAAATTGAAATTGCAGTTAAAAGACGATATAAAAGGTACAGGTTCAGATAAAACGCGATAAAAGTGAAATGTCTCGGTAAAAATGTTGAAGGAATATGCAAACTTTTATATTAAACTTCTTTTTGTGTTTTTCGTTGCTTTCAAAATATATGTAAAAACTCGAATTAAAATTCATGAGTAAACTTCGTTACACTTGTAAAGTTTAATATTTTTTTTTATCAAGAATTTTATTAAGAAAGTTGTCTTCAGCATCACTGTGAAAAACCATGAAGTTTTATTTCCTAATCAATTTTCTTTTTCACGCAGTGAGTCATTTTCTTCTTCTCTGGAGTTTTCTCATTTAATGTCTTCCCTTTTAACATTATCGTTCTTATTTTCTCATCGTTGTGGTCGTAAGGTGAGACAATTCTCCTTTATCTTTACATTGAGATGCCTGAGAAACCAGAGGACCGACAGTCATTTGCTCACTGAATCCTAAATACCAAGTTCTGCTCTCGTTATATTTATAACGACAAGACGTGCTCAAATTCCATCTCAGGATGAGATTTGCTGAATCACAGAGGTGGATTTTATGAAGATGATGAATAGAAGAATAAGATATAAAGTTGAAGATGAACTTCCTTGATAAACGGAATTGAATTTTTATAACAGATAGATTTGAGGCAAATCACGTCACAAGAAATGCAGAGAAAACATTATACAATTCCGAGTTAGTTAATTTTATAGTACTCTATTATAAAAGAAGAGCATTATTAAAAATTCCATTTCCGTTCCTTTGGCTTTGACATCAAAGGAAGAACTCTTCTTTACTCTCTAGGTAAAACCACCTTCAATATTTTTGTAAAACAACCTGCAAATTCAGTACTAAAATCTATTACGAAAAAATTACAGCACGTAATAAGATCACAAAAAGAAAGAAACAAGAAAAAAACGACACCTTTACTGCTTTTATAAAAATCTGACAAAAATTTAATAATTAATAATAATAAATTCTGGGCTTTGAAGATAGCGAAACATTCCTCTGCGAAAATTGCGAAAAAATCCCTTTTTTCGTTAATTGATCAATTCCCCCTTCTACTGCCTCCTTTATCTTTCCCCCCTCTTCTCTTCCCCCTCTCCTAGCACTTCCACGAACTCACTCCTCTTTTCGTTTCCGATCGGACGCTCTCGGTTTCTCTCGACTTCTGTTATGTTCCCCCTCTATGTTCAATTCGACTGAAAGTGATTGGAGTGGGGGCGACGAATAGACTCTCTGCTTTTTCGCAAATTTCCCTGCTCTATGAAAATAAATACAGCAAGCCTGTTTTGTGATAATTGCTTATTAAATTTCGTGACGTTAAAGCCGCTTTCACATCGTGTCAGGCGAAACAAGGTGTAAACAGGACAACAAAATTAAAACGTCACTACTCGTAGACTGCATTTAATCGAACTCACCCTGCCTCGAACGAAAAAATTCGCACTGGTTAATTAACTGCTGCAGGTTGATTATCGTTCGCCCAACTTCCAACACGCATAAATTGCATTCTATTTCCCTATCTCTCTTTCGACCCGCGCAAGTGTGGTCGTGCCCATTTCTCGGTTTGCAATTTCCATTTTCTGCAAGTGCTCACGCCACGACAATCGCAAGCTTCTGCGTGCATGTGAATCTCCACTTGCATGAAATCCAGCACAGAATATTAATCTCGGTTAGTCGCAAGTTAAGCGGAGCGATACGGTTGACACCCTTCCCAGACGTATTTTTATAGGAGTCGCACTTACACTAATAATAAGGGGCCATCATAAATTACGCGACACCTTTGAACAAATACACATTTTTACATTCTCATCAGAGAGAATGTATTAGATTTGTGTAAAATTTGACCCCCCCAATTTTCATCAAATGTCCACGTTTTGGGACCCCCTGAACCCGAAAAACATATTTTTACGAATGTGTCTGTCTGTCTGTAGATTTTAGTTTGTTAGCACGATAACTTTCGAAAGAATTGACCGATTGGATTGTCATTTGGTATACTCTTTTAGTGTCCTAAAATGAAAGTCAAGTTCGTTGGCCAGCCATTTTGGATAAAAATTTAAAAAGTTGGAGCATTTTGAAAATTTTTGAAAACACTTTTTTTCTATATAAAATTGAAAGACTTATAACATTTTGAAAATCCAAAAAAATGAAATAAAACTTGAATTAGAAGTCAAACAACGCACAATATGAAAAAAGTCTAAAGATAAAAAATGTTTTCTTTTGAACACTCTATAGGATAGGCATAATAACTTTTTGAATTTCCTTAAAAAATCTAAAATTCAAATTTTGAGCCAAATAACGCGAGATACAGAGAAAATTATAAGAAACATAATTATTGGCCTTAAAAAGATCTACAAGTTCCCCTTGAACCATTTTTCAACAGGATGAGTAGTTTTCGTTTTAATCATGAAAAATATTGTTAAACAAAGCCGAGCGCGAAGCGCGAGGTTTAAATGAAATATCGAACGCGAAGTTCGAGTGCCCTGATGAGAATGTGCTCCTTATTTTATATTACATTTACATTTGTTCATTATCTGAATCCTTTTTGAACAACTTTGCCACTAGGACTTTTTTCTTGCTTGAAATTCACTCGGCTCCCCAAGCGTTGGAAAATATCCTTCTCTAATTTCTGCAGCGCAATAGAAAAAAATGATTACCTTTTTTCCCCGTAAATATTTAAACTTTTAACCTGCACATTTATTCCAAAAACATTGCAAAGTGTAATCTCTGTTTTCATTACAAAATCCCCAAAATTAAGTGAATGAGCACGAGTTGAAGTCAAAAAGGAAATTAAATTTCTGCTTGGTGAAAAAAAAATATTTTCTATTTATTCCGAATAGTACAAGAGCTATAACTTTGTTATGTTGAAAGAAGCAGACACAATTCAATTTTATATTTAAATATATGTTCAAAAAATTTAAATTCAAAACAGTTTTTACAAGATTTTAGAAACGAAAAGAGAAGAAGAAAGCTGGTTTGAATTCCTTGAAATATAATAACACAATAATCACAAATTTTTCCAAAATTTCGAATATTGAACACGAACAAACTTTCAGCATTCTATTTTAAATAAATTACCACAAATAGCTGTTGTTTTCGTTTTCTGTGAACGAATAGAGAATGGAAAGAATGACGCATTCAGAGAGTCGCGAATATTGTTCTAATTCCTTTTTCGCAAGAGGACTCAGTGTGGTGAAAGGTATTAGCGACCGCTGGCCAACCAGATGCAATTTTAGCGCGTTTGCGTAAATATTTGCACTTCACGGTCCATGGCTCTACGGATTCACTTCCTCGCATTTCGTTTTCCGGCACGGTTATGGCGGTCGGACTTAATCGCCGATTCACTAATTTTGTGCAGTCTCCCCCCCCCCTCTCTTTTTTAATTTTCTTTTTCTCGTTAATGTGCGTCAGTTGACCTATTGGTCTAGTTCGGGTTGCACATCAGTTGTGTAATAAATTTAACTACTAAATATATATATTTAATCTTTTAATATACCTTGAAATCATTCAAATTATCTTAAATCCATTGAAATCTTCTTTTAACATGGCTTGAAATAATTAAATTATTGAAATTATCATTGAAAATATTAAATCATTGATATTATCATTGAAATCTTTTAAAATCCCCAAAAAGATTTAAAATTTTATGAATTTCCTCAAGATCTTTTGAAACGCTTTGAAATACTTTTAAACTTGATTTGATTTCCTTAATTTTTTGCAGTTTTCTACAATTTCGTTCAATTTACCTAAAATTCCTTGAATTATTTGAAATCGTTTGAAATTCTTTACAAATTTTTGATATATCTTGGAATTTTTTAAATAAAGTTCAAAATACATAGATATTTTTAATATGCCTTTAAAACTCCTTGAAATCTTTGAAATTTATAGAAATCCTTTGAAACATTATTTTATTTATTTCTATAAGTTTTCTGTAAGTTCGTTGAAGTTTCTTGAAACCCATTAAAATCTCCTGAAATCCCTAAACAGCTTTTGAAATACGTAAAAATCCTCTAAATTTTTGGTAATCCTATAAAAAATATACATATCTACAAAAGTCCCATATACATCAATTAAAATCCTTTTAAATATTTTTAAATTAAAAATTCTCTGAAACCCTTTGCAAATATTTTTAAATCGTCAGCTTTAAAATCCTGTGAAATTTCATCTCATATCATCATGTAAAATCTATGACATTTTTTGAAATCCATGGAAATATCTCTAATCTTTCATAATCCCTTTAAATCATTGAAATCCGTGGAAATCCGTCGAAACGTAATTTAATTTTATTTCGGTGAAATTTTTTGAAATACAATGCAATCCCTTAAAATTTCTGAAAAACTTTGGAAATACATTGAAATCCTTTAATGAAGCTTAAGATTCGTTGAAGTCTTCCAAATTCCCGAAAAATCTCTCTAATATTTTTAAATCCCTTATAATCATTAAAAACTGTTAAAATCCGTTAAAATTCCTTGACATCTTTGAAATCCCCTCAAATTCGAGTTCAGGGCTTTGCGAATTCATTTTCTCAGATTTCGTTTTCAGACACGGTTATGGCGGTCAGACTTAATCGTGAATTCGTTACTTTTTGTGTTTTCTCTTCTTCTCTATTTTTGTTTTTTTGTTTTTTTTCTCGTTGCTGCGCGTCAGTTGACCCATTGCTCTCGCTCAGGTCGCACATTAGTATTCAGCCCACGAGGAAAACTAATAGCCTTCATTCGAACTTGCCTCTTGCATTTGAACATCCAACACACGATTCTCAGTTAGGGACAGGGAAACGACTTAAAATGCCTTAAATATCACTCTCGCCGCGATTCCAACTGCGATCACGAATTCGCGAAATTAATTTTGAGTAATTTTGACTATATTCATTTATTTTAATTTTTTAAATACTTTTATCATAGAAATTTACATTCATTTTCAAGAAATTTTATTTTATTTTTATTTTATTATAGTTTTACTAAAGAAAGACCAAAAAGGGCTTATCTCACGTGAAATACCTTAAAATTTCTGAAAATCTTTAAAATATTAATATTTTGAATCTTTATTCAAAAGTTGAGTTATTTCAATACAATGTAAGTGTATTACCTCTTCCCTTTTTTAAATTGATTCAAAAATTGTAATGCAAATGAAAAATCTATTCCGATAGAACTTTATATCAATCCGAATTTTGGGTTCGATAATAAGGAGATTATTTGGAGTCGATGAGACTTGATGTTGGAAACAGGTTGATCGAATAGGGTAGAAGGAACATCGAGGGTGAAAATCAGGAGACAAGATTCTCCGGACCTAAAATACGGATAAGCAGCTGGTAGAGAAAAAGGAGAAAAAATAGCAGATAGAGGTGGCAGCAAAACGATGATAAATCAATATATTCTACTCACGCAGTGGCGTAACCCGCGTTAAATCTGCGGTCGTTTATGTAATCGGATCCACCCCAGTTCACTTCGTTATCGAATCGCGATAAATAAAAAGGGTCTATCAGCAAAGTAATATGTTGTAATTCACCAGGGAATAGAAAACAGAGTTTCACTTTCTGTTTGTTATTGACATTTTAACTATTTTCGTCAGGCAAGTTCACGGACCACTTCCAGCGCTTCCCCTCTCTCGCTTTTCTTCCCCCTCTTCAATCGCTTCTCCGAGATTTCTTCTATTTTTCTTTTTGTTTCTAAAAGCTTCATTCACGTTGCGAATTTCAATTTTTGTAACAATATATATTTAAATATACAATTGAAATAAATAGAAAATAGTATTTTTTTCATAAAAAATTTTTAAATAAAAACAGGGACTTCGCAAAGATTTTAGAATAATTGTACAGGTTTAAATTTTAAATATTTATGTGAAAAAAAAGTAATAATTTTTTTCTATTGCCAAATTTTTGCATAAATTGGAGATGGATAATTTTCAAGGCTTTTGGAGATTCGAATGAATTTCGAGAAAGAAAAAAGTAGTGGCAAAGTTGTTCCAAAAAGAATAAAGTTTTCTGGAAAATATTACTGGAATATATTAATATTAATAGGATATACACTTTTAGTTTATAATGTCGCAAAAGGAAAAAAAGAATGTTTTTTTTTTAACGCAGGTATGAAATCACTGGCTTTTGAATCAAAATGTATTATGTATTTATTTATTTACGTTGCGATGAAATTAAATTCCTCATAATCTACTTAATTTTACGGAAAATTGCAAAAAATTTAATCAAACCATAATGGACTACTTCTTTTTGTAATTTCCCTGTCATGCTCCCTATATTGCGATCTAAATTATTACTCCGTCTGCATTTCATCCTAAGTTTATTATTACTCGCCTTTCACTCAAGTAATGAACACGTGTCTAGGATTTCAATGTTATTATTCGCAATATTACTTCAAAAAATATGAAGCCTGATTATTAACTCTTAAAGTACACACTTGTTTTGAGAGTCTTAAAGTACACACATATCTCATTTGCATCCGAGTTAAAACAAACCTTTATAAAAACTGAACTATTCGATATTTTGATTTGATACAAAACACACATGTTGATTTAGACTATTTTTTGATCTTTTTGATATTTTGTAATAGAAGGCTCTATAAAACAAAGTTTTGTTTGAGTTTTAATATCACGTTAGAATTAAGAAAATTATTCTGTTCAATGAAAAAAAAGATTTATCAATTTTTTACCAAGTCATATCCCCCCCCCCATCGAAAAAAGCTATCCACGCCACTGATTGTGAGGTGAATCACAAATTCTTGTGCTACTCAGAAGTCCATTCAATTTAATTTAATTCAACTTCAATAGAATCTCTTAGTTTTGTTTATTATTCATCTTTGTTTACTTTTAAACTTAAACTGATTCAGACCTTTTCAAAATATCATTCTGTTTATCTGTTATGAAGCCTAATTTTATTAAAGTTCACTCTAATTGATTTTTCTTTATCTATTTTCTTCAAAGGCTTATAATTCTTGGAAAACTAGACCTCGATTGAGTTCCATTTTCACTCTCGCCTAGAGAGGTGTAGATTAATGCCAAAATTAATCCAAGTTTAATGCGTTTACGCGATCGTGGTAGTGTCAATTCTATAATAATTATTCAAGTGGAAGTGCAAAAGCCAATAAACGGATTATCGAGATTTCGAGGGGCAGGGAACGTCGTATAATTTGGAGAAATTCTATCAGGTACACGTTTGTAATAACATTTTCAACTATAAGCTAATATTTTATTTTGGTAATCAAGCTCTTACGCAGCATATCAACAGTCAAAATGGTGTACCTTTCTCACGACAAGGAACTGATAATGTAAACTTTACATTAGAAACAAATCCTGATAACACGAGTTTTGTATCAGAAGCTGACACTAGTGATACGAACATTATACTAGAAACTAACATTGATGACCGACAAATTGTAACGGGAATATTATATTATATATAATGTCACTATTGTATGGAAATGATTAATTCTTGTTTCATTAAAAATTCATTTGAATCAAAAAAATATCTGCTTTTGGAAGAGATTTATTGATTCAAAAGTATATTTATTGATTTTCGAGTATTTTTTTTTCAGTGTATTAATTTTAAAATTGTTCCATGACCCGAGATACTACTTTGTTTTTGTATTTTTTATTTTTGAAAGCAGTAGTGGAGTGAAGCAGGAACTTTTAGCAAATGCAATTTAGCAAAGGGCCAATATTACGAATTACCGGGATTTACTAATTATCAGGATTACTAATTACCGGGATTCTACTGTAATTTGATTTTTAAGGTGATATTTAAAAGAAAAAACGTATATAACCGTTTCTCTCATTTCTCTCATTTCTCTCTTTCCCCTTCAGTCTTGATAAAATCGCCTCGTTTTTCAACTTTTTCAAGAAGAGATCTCTCGCAGTCTTTCAAATCCGAGATGAATCGATATTAATGAAAACAGTTTGTCACGATTTACATTCCCCTGGAAGGAGAAGTGGTGAACTGGGGAAATGAAGGGAAAGGGGGTGCGGGGGTTTTGCTATGGAAAGGAGGATGTGAGATGAAAGAAATCAGTGAATCAGTAAACGAAGGGGCTAGAAGAGTCGAATCGAGTTGGGGCGAGTGAAGGGACAAAAGGGAAAAAGATACAACAGACGCACATTTGCATGCAAGGTGGCGCGAAACTGCAGTTCTTTTAAAAATAGCTTGTCTTTAAATCGAAGGGGAATGTTGAGTCATCGAAAGGGTGTTAGAATATTATGTCGACACGTAAACAACCTCACAGTCGCCAGCAGCATGTTTTCAAAGTTCTATGTAGGAATGAGGGGACTCAATACATCTGTCCAAAACAAAAGCCCGAGGGATGAAGGGACTTTTATCTTTTATGAGCTCGTATAATATCTGTTAGCAAGTGTCATTTTTGGATAAATACTACGTGATGAGAGTTATATTTTTATTTTTTGCGATTAAGAACTTTTTAATCGGCTTCGCTCTTATTTTCGAAATAAAGTTCGAAATCTCAATTTGATATAAATCTCGATCTGACCCGAATAATAAAATTCCTGACCGACCCCAACATCCCGAAACGCCGAACCGATCTAAATTTCGAGCTGACTCGAAACTCCGAGACTTATCCCGAAACATAAATGATGGAGGGAAGTTTTATGATTATGGTACTTTTTTTTATTTGAAGTATGTGCTGAAAATACTTTTTTGCACTTTTTTCTAGGTCATAAATATTTATTTCCTTCTAAAATTCTATGAAAACTCTTTATTCCCGAGGGTCGGCATTTTGATGATCGTATGATTTATCTCTTCAAAAATCGCTTGAATACGAGTTCGTTCATCTCATAAATTCTCCATTGAGACATCTGTAGCACCAAAGTAGAGATTCTCTATGTCGGAACTTGAAATTAATGTCGAATTAAACTGCATAAAGGGTCTAAATATTAAAAACTTTTAGAAAAATAACGATACGTAATAAATCTTGAATTTAAATCTTAAAAGTCTATTGAAATCTTTGTAATATCACCTACATTTAATTCTTTTAAAATATTTTTATATTTTGATGGAAATTTCGCAAAAGTGTTCAATATCTTTTAAAATTTCCGTCAATCCTTTAAAATTTTTGGTCTATTAGATCATGTATCGCTGCCTAAGAAAAGGACTTTTGAAGTTTTTTTAATTCTAAGGAATCTTTGGAAATTCCAAAAATTCTCTTCAAATCCAAAAGCACAACAACAAACCTTTGTGATTTCTAAAAAAAAAAAGCTTGAAATTTGTTAAAATCTCAGAAATTCCTTTAAAATTCGTTGAAAAAATGGATTTATCTCTTAAGATTCCTAGAAATTATTTTTATTCTAGAAAATATTTTTAAATCCTTAAAATTTGTTGAGATCTTTTGCAATCATTAGAAATATTTTACTTTTAAATTAAATAGCTAAGCATCATCTCCTCTCAATTAGCAAACAAAATGAAATTAAGCCACTCCAGAATTTGCTAAATTTCAAAGAGCTACGTACGGAATCAATAATTAGAACATAGTTGCCATTGTTCCGGTTTTGTAATTACAGTCCGTGTGGTATATATCATGGACTTTCAGGAGCTATCAAGAATCTGGCGTGTATGTTTACCAATGAATTTCAGAGAAATAATCGTTGATCTGATATCAGTTTGTATTGCGATGTTTGTACTGTTTGCTATGTTTCAAATTTCATGAAGCATAGGTGAAATTAAGTTATATTCGATTGGATCTTATATTCTATTGTATTATATTCTGCAGTTAATTTGAAATTCACTTTTCCCTCAATGCTATAAGTGTAAAAGCAAGTTTGGTTGCATTATTATCCATTATTCATTTCCAATTAGTATTATTTATTATTTATATAAAGGATATATATTTAATTAATACTGTTGTGGAGACCAACTGTTATAATTATTAATATTTTTATGCTTAATTCATCTATAATTTAATCTCTTGATTAGATATCAAATTATAGTAAATTAAAATAATATTTCGTTAAAATAGCTCTCAAAATATTCTCTCTTTTCGGAGTTCCGTTATTTTATCTTTCTATATTAGTGCTGAAAGTTTAGTTAGCAAATACAACCCAGTTATACACTTTCTCCTGTACTGTACAAATCTTAAATGGGTTTTCCCAAATTTTATTGAATTTCCCTTTCCTTCGATATACTTGTCACCTAAGATGCTAGCTGAGGGTCAAGTCAGCCAATTCAGTACCCGGTCGATCTTCACTGTATACACTTCAAAATTATTTAGTAAAAATAAAGTTTTAATAAATAAATATCTATTTATTATTTCTACCTGCACACAAGCTCCCACACTGTCATTAATTACAGTACAATTACAATTTTCTTGTGTATTTATTAACTAATAATTACAATAATTGAATGTAATTTCGATTTTAAGGAATTTCATAGTTTTTCAATTAATATTTAATATTTAATGTAATATTTGATTTTAAATACCCGTATAGCTATAGATACTATACTGAAAGAATTAAAGATTGATTTGATTCAACAAAACAGTTTGTTCAACTAAATTTGTTTGTTGCAGCAAAAAAATTCATAGATAGTCGTCCCTGTGTTTATAGCATCTTATATATAAACTACAACAATCAAATGTTACGCATAAACATCTATTTTTCTAAACATAGTTCGTGAAACGAGAATTCTAAAGTTTTCTAATCTATGTTATATATTTTTATGTTACAGGTAAGACAATATCTTTATGAAATTAACGACAAGAGAAGAATTTCGATGGTGAGTCAGATATTATATACGAGATTTTTGAAAAATTTCAATAGTATTATTATTATTGAAAATTTGTTCGTATTTTTAAAACTTTTCTGTCATTATAAAACATCAGTATAAGTAAAAGAGTGACAGAGAGAATAAATATAATTAATAAACATCGATTAACGTAACAACAATAAATTGTAAAGGGGCAACTCTATAGATAAAATATAAATTCCAAAAAAATAATATAATAGTTATTATTAAAGCTATTTTAAATTCTTTGTCAAATTTATAATTAGCTTGGTAATATACTCGGTTATATTCTCGTTTTCGTTACTATTTTCGAAGTAATATTCCCTCTTCGGTACTCTAATTATTGTGATATTTGCATAGTCTTTAGAGAGAACTGTAGGCAGTAGTAGAGGCAGTTATGTGTCAGTCAGAACATGTTAAGCAGTGCGAAGTAGTTACGCCGTTTGTGGTCAGATCCATGAGTAGAAATGCTGCATTTGGTCAGACGCGCCAGTAGAAATGTTACATTTGATCAGATGTAGTTAATGCTTGAATTCTCGACAATATTGAACCGCAAAGTAAAAGATTTTTACTTGAAAAGTTTATTATTGTGGATTCTACTTTCTTTTAGTGCAACTTACACAAATCTCGCAACTGTAAGATAAATTTCGAAGTTTTTTAATCCACTCAACTCATCCAATCGTTAAAACTACATGAAACTGGGCCAAATATAAGTTCATGGACTAGAAAATCAGGATGAATATTTTCTTGCAGTTAGATATATTTTAAATTTCTGAAAGTTGTATTTTTTAGTTTGAGAGAACTATATAGGATCTCGAAAGCGTTTAAAATTTCGTATTCAGTCTGAAGTTCGCCTCAAATTTGATATTCTAGTGAAACTAGTGCGTGAAAAGGGATAGATATCTCGTCATCTTCTCATATATAAGATGACCTATATCTCGAGGGTTGTGGCGTCAATATGCTGATGGGAATTTTGTTTCGCGTCATTCACCCCAGACAGCTTGTGTAACACCCAGAGTGAACAATTTTATCCTTACATACACAAAAGCGACCATTTGTCCTCATGTAATAGATCTCATCCATATAAAATCAATGTAAATCGGTTTTAACAGAATTTTTAGTGTGGTAGAGGCAGTAAGGGTAAAACACATTAATAATTGTGCAAGTAATAGTAATAATTATTATTTACTATAGTATAATAACAATAATTTGTTTAGTTTTTTTTATTATCTCAGAAACTGTATGAGATATAAGAAAAAAACCAAAGGATTCTGAGTAAAAAACGCATCAAAATCATGTTTTGTTTTTCGTTTAAAAAATTTTGTCACTCTTTTATCAAACGATTTGTAATTTTTTGAATTTTCAACTCCTTTGTATTCTTTTGGTTTATTTGCAATTTTTTAAGTTTGGATTTTTTTTAAACCTTTTAAATTCACTTCAATACTTTTATATTAATTTCAATTTTGAAATTCTTTTTGGTACGATTGAAATATTTTCAGTTCTTTTGAATTATTTCGAGTACATTTTAATTCATCTTAAAATTTGAACTACGTTAGAAATATTTCTTTTTAAATTCCATGAAATCTCTACAAATTCCTAAAAATTCCATAGAGTCTTTTGAAATTCATGACAAATTTTTTATTCTTATAAATTCTTTAAAACCTCTGAAATATTTACACTTTAATTAAAAACATGTTAAATACATCGTTCCCGATTTATTATCCCACCCTTTTCCAGATCGAAAGCCTTGACGAAATCAAACACAGCTTTCGCCCTAATCTCTATCAATCTCCTTTAAAATTAAAGGAAAAAAAAGTTTCTGCGGTTTCGTTGACATAAAAGTGGCATCGAGGCGGAAGACAATTTTTATCCGTACTGAAATTGGTTGGGGTAGTTTTATGCAAACTCCGCAGAGGACTTGTTCCGTGAAATTACGGGATTAGTTCTATAAGAGCAGCGGCCCGTAATATTTTTTCGGAATTAGACCGTTCTGCAATATATGTAAACATTTATTTGGCAATTATTCTATATATGCCTCACAGAAAAAATAAGTATTAAAAACCCCATCGATTTCTGGTAAAAAATTCGCTTTCAATTTTTGCATTAATTTGTGCATCAATAGCAGACGATTTTTTCTGCCATATGATAAATTAATTTCAGGTAATAGTAAATAACAGCTAATATTTATTAGCCACAGCAAATTTTCCCTGTACCAAAATTTCACTTTAGTATTTTTTGTATATATATGGATTATAATATTTTCCATCACATATTTTATCCAGTTTTTCAAGTTGTAGACGCCAAGTTGGCCTTTGTGCTATCTGATCAGCTGAATCGGTTAAGCTTTGCGCAATCAGACTCTGGCGAAGATACACCCTGTGCCACCCTTATCGATTACTGCTGCTCGTTCCGTACCAGCCAATCTCATTCTGGCATTGAATTATTGGAATTCCCAGAGACGAGATTCCGACGAAGGGGAGTGAATCCGACAGCACCTGCTCACTTCGCGAAGGAATTTGTTTTTGTGTTTGCTCTGAAGGGTGCATGAAACCCACGTTTGCTTTTTTATATAGAATATCTTAACAACGCGATTTTCCAGGAGACTGGGACTTACTTTTTAACTACATATGACCAAAAAGGTCCAAAAACACTTTTTTTTAAAAATATTTTATACATCTTATCTATCTATATTGTAAAAAGATCTCGCCGCCGCCACTGTGTCAGGACTCCCATAAAACTCCCATAAGATCTTCATAGGATCCCATAAACTCCCACAGGACCCTAGAAAACCTTAATAAGACCCCATAAAATCTCCATAAGACCAAAATAAAAACATAAATACGATATATACTCCTTTAAAATTCTTTAAAATTATTGTAAATCCCTTGAAACTATTATTCTCAAAATTTTCATAAATCAATATGTCAAGCATAATCCAGAAATTATTTCTTTTCTTTGAAATAATCAATCTTTGCATCAAAATGAGAAAAACAGTCTCTTAACTTGAAATTCTCTTCTGATCTAAATTATACTCATGAAATAAAATACTCAAAAAGGATTAAAAAATAATATAAAAATCAGAAAATAAAAAACTAGCTTTGATGTATCAACTTTTGTGCTCATTCAGTGAGCACTTTGCTTTTCAAAAACAGAGAAGTTGAGGAAACTAATTTCGTCTAACTCTAGTAGCAAGATGCTATAATTTATAAAGGCACCCAACTTTTAATTGAGCTGCAACAAATTAAAACAGCCGGTTTTCACTGTCTTCTATTTTCTGAAACAGAATCTGCAACTGCAATACGTGCAATATTTCTTCTTTTCTTACTTTGATCTTATATAAAAACCAATACAGATGCAAGTTAGCGATCAGTTATGCGTGGCATTTCAACTATCTGAGTGCAGAAATGCTTTACTACAAAACGGTGATACGTTTAATATTCTCTTTGCGCTTTCCATATGTTCCTATCTTTCCTACGTGCTCTCGACGTCCTTCTGAACTGTTTTCACATTTCACTGACTTTTACTCAGAAAATTTTCGACAAAAGAAACGGTGCAATTTGAAATTGTATACTGTTACTTTAAATTAAACTGAAAACACAAAAATAGAAGTTATCATATTTTTTTATTTATTGAGATAAAGATTGTAAGATTTTGAAAATATTTCAAGTTATCTTACGGAATTTCAAGTCATTCAAAAGCCAATCGAATTTGTATGCCAGATTTTTGAGAAAACACCTTTTTTCAAAAAGCTTCCAGGTTTAAGGGATTTTAAGGTTCTTTAAATGTGTCGTGGAATTTCGAGGAATTTTAAGAGAATTCTAGAGATTTTTGTGGTTTATAAAAGAAATTTTGAAATTTTGAAGGATTTCATGGAATTTGACGAGATTTCTAATAATTTTAGAAAATTTTAAAGGATATAAAGGGATTTTAAATTTTATCATACAATTTTATGGAATTTCAAGAATATTATTATCGGTGTATCTTGTTGAGAGACTTCAAAGAATTGTTATGATTTTTAAAAAGTTTAGTGAAAATTTAATGGGTTTTAAATTTTGTACAATTTTGAGGAAGTTTATAAGGTTTTTAGAAATTTTAACAGATTTTAACGAATTTTAAGAAATGTGGAGTATTTTCGTGAAATTTCAACAGATTTCTAATTGTTTTCTATGAATTTCAAGAAATTTTAGAGTATTTTAAATTAAATATTTCGTAAATAAAAAAATTAATAAAAAATATAAATATTAAAAAAATTTTTTTTAATTCTTTTTTTTTTACGAATGCATTTATTTTGATAATGCTGACTTTTTTTTACCTACGCATCTTTACGTCCATGATTGAATATATTACGGCACATTTTATATGCTATATAAAACTTTTTTATAGCCTGTACCCTGTTAAGTGCAATATCAAATCAAATTTAATGACTGCTAGGTTTTTCCCTTACAACGGAGATGAACACAATTTATATAATATACGTAATACGTTTCTTTAAGGCCAATTTCAAAAAACACAAAGAAAAAATAACTTTTTACTGAATAGTACGGATAATTTTGATAAAAATGATCTGGAGAAAGAATTTCTTACATTCTTCGAAAACTTATAACATTCCTCATCGATTGAACCGTTTAGGAATTTTGCATTTAATGAATAGCGAGGTTTGCTATCGACCAATTCTCATTTTCAACTTAAACCATTCACAGTTCATTTTTCTGTGATTTTTTCTATTTTTTTTAACTCTTCTAGATAACAATCTCTCTTATTTGAATTTTACACTAGTAGAGGAAAGGCACCCAATTTTTAAGAAATTATCAAAAAAAATTTAAATATGCAGAAGATCTTTAAACAATCTAAATATATTTTTAAGTGTTTCAAGTAATTTTAAATGATGTAAAAGAATTTCAACAGATTTTAACTAATTTTAAGCAAATTAATGGGAAGTCACAAGTAATAGGTCCCTAGAATTACAGTCTTTTATCAATATTTTTGTTAATTAGGAGAGCTAACACTGTTTATAATATACATTGAAAAACTTACCGACCGTGCAATTACCGGCAATCGTCGGTAATGTTACCCTCAGTCGGCAATGCAGATTTCTGCCAGGAATTCAAGCTCGGTCGAGATGTCAGTGCCCTACCTTACCCATGACCGTCAGTAATTTCACGGTTACCGACGATCGTCGGATACGTTACCGTCAGCCGTTAATGCAGATTTCTGACGTGGATTCAAGTTCGGTCGATATGTCAATGCCCTGCCTTGCCGACGAAAGGTAATATTACCGATGGTTTTCGTAATCGCGCGGTCGGCACGTGTGACAACACATAACAAAAATTTAACTTTCTTTACCTGGTTGTTGTTATCAGAATTTTGCAAAATCTTTTTGCATGAACTTGAAATAACCAGGCATTATTTTACTTGTTTTCGTTTAAAGAATTCATAAAAGCTGAAATTTATGGTAATATAATTTTATAATATATTATCTCATACCAAATTCTTTCGGCTTTCTCGCACATGAACAAACATTAAAAAGGAACTTATTTTGCTTAGATTGTAAATTGAATAGTGTTAAAAAACTCACTTTGTTTAAAAATTTCTTTTTATTTAAACTTTACTTCCAAACTCGCTTCGAAGCTGGAAGTTTTCAATCTGCTACGCTCTAAATACAGATTCCTATAGTTCGTATCTCGTTAACCATCTACTTGAAACTTTCAAAACAGAACGGTGAACGGGAATCTTCTTTATGATCATATTATTGCGAAACTTATATGAAGAGAGGAATGTTCCTTGCTTTTGGTTTTCTATAGAAGAGAATCTCTACTAGACCGTCAATTAAATCGGTATGAAGGATGTCAAGAGTCAAGAGTACATTATTACGACGATATTTTTCAACCGCGAATAAAAGGGTAATAAAGAAGTAGCTTGTGCTTCTATGAACTAAAAAAAAAATATATATATGTATATATCACAGTCTTGTGTCGATAGTAAAAAAGCTATTAAAGGCCAATGAAACAATCCAGGGGCATGTCGACCTAAAGCATTTTATTCTTTTTCTACCAAGGCATTCTAGTTCAATTCCTCCTGGCTTGATCTTTCACATATAGTAACAATAAAATGAAAGTTTTAATTAACTTTATTTCAATAAAAAAGAAGGTATAAAAAATGTGATTTTCGGTATACAAGCACTGAAAATTTTTTATTTGAATTCTAAAGGAATCACTGCTCGAGTTACTACCACTCGGGTTCGTTTTCAGTCGCGATACTGGAATTAAAAGCTCGCTGAGTCACGGTTAATTACGGAAGTCCTCTTTTCACTGGAGGAAGAAACAGAAAGAGAAAAAGAGGGAAAAACAGACAAGGATACATAGATGGCAAAAAGGTAGAAATAATATTGGTGATTAAATGGCTTGCCTGAGGAAAGGATACCAAAGGGAAATTTACCAAGAACACAGCTTGTATCTTTTTAAGTTGGGAACCATAGCAACAATTTCAATAACAAAGATATACCGCTTCAGTAAACTTATTAATTAGTCTAAAGATCATAAATATCCACAGAAGTGAAGAAATATTGGGCAGGTTTTTATCATTTTTTTTTCTACTCTTTCTCTATTTGGTGAAAGTTGGGGTAAAATGGTTTACTGGTTAAAATGGACAATCTTTTTAATAATTCTCAGGTTCAAAATAATGTATGCAAGATTTCCGGAACATTTCTTGACACCACTTTTTTTACAGGAAATTTCAATGGGTTTATAGGAATTTTTAGGAATTTTTAGAAATTTAAAGAGATTTTTAAGGGGTTTTAACGGATTTCAAGAGGTTTTCATGATTTTGAAAAGATTTTGTAGAATTTTAAGGATTTCATGAAATTTTATAAGAATTTATTTCAATGAAAATCACGTTTGCATTTCTCGGAAATCAATAATTTTATTGGCTCCCTTTAATTTCGAACCATGCCATAGGCAATAAGGCAATGTCAGTTGCAGCCGGGATTTCCGGAGATCCTTTGGGAATGCATTGTTTTGCATAGCGTAATGTAATTTTGTTCATGATACACTTTTTCGGCCTGTCAGTGACGCTGATGAAAAAATAAAATGAATTTTCTCGAAAACGAATTTCATCAAAATGAAGAGCTCCGCTGAATTCGGTTCATTCCAGTAATATTAGTTAACCATTTTGACAAAATTGGAACTTTTTTCTTGCAAGAAATTGTTAATTTTATTAATAATTATTATTAATTCGTCGAAAACTGTTAATATTCTTATAAACTTCTTTAAAATCCTGAAAATCATTTCAACTTTATTAGAATTCTTAAAAATTCCTTCAAATTACCTAAAATCTTTTAAAAGTCATGAAAGTAATTTGAAATTCTTCAAAGTTACGTAAAATTTGCAAAATTCTCTTACACTTCTTAGAAACCTCTTGAAATTCTAAAAAATTTCTTAAAATTCCAGAAAGGAATTTAAAAGCCTTAAAATCCTTAAAATTCCTTAAAATTACTAGAAACCCCTTAAAATCGCACAAAATCTTTCAAAATTCATAAAAATATTTTTAAATCCCTTAATAAAATTCCACGATGAATTTTAAAATTTCTCGAAATCTTTAAAAACCTCTTAAATTTTGTAGAATAATCGAAATATTTAGCATAAATATTAAGTTGATATAATTATTAGTAGCTAATCATAAAAATTCATACTAAATGTAATAAAAAAAACTGGGGGTGGGTTAAATTTTATACAAATCTAATACTTTCTCTGATGAGAATGTAATTATTTGTAAAAATCACGTAATATTCAGAATCTGTTGGCTAATACAATTACTTCTAATTTTCCAATAATAATAAAACAAACTCTAAAAGAAACCTCTCAGTGAAGATTTTCGTTTGGGTTCCATTCCGAGATTCGCAAACTTTATCGATACTACTTTCCTCTTGAAAGAAAACTGTGAGTGGATATACTCAAGGAATTTTATTTTGTTCCACGCAGTACGATTTCTATCTATCTCGGATTGAACATCTACTAGTTTTATGTTCGCGCATTCACTCTTGGCACGATTCGACCACAAAAAAAGTGTCGTATTGGATCGAGAAACTTTTCTTGTTTTTAGAGTCGTTGCAGGTAAACTGCTATTCTGAAAGTACATTGTTTCAAATTTGAAACGTGTTTTCCAAGTAAATAAAAAGTGCCAAAATTTATATATAATTTTTTTTAATACTATTACACACTCAAATTTTAAAAAACCTATGGAATTTTTTAATTTCTTGTAATTTGCTTTGAAATTCTTTGAAATCTTTTTAATCTCTTAATTCTTTAAAAACGTTTGAATTACTTTTAAATTAAAATCTAATGAAATTCTTGAAAATCCTATATAAGAATCGTTATATTTTGTGAAATTATTTTAAAACCGTTGGAATCCCTTAAAATTTCTAGTTTCCTTCAATTTAAGAAAATTTTAAGATATTTCAGGAAAATAGATTGCCAAAAATTTTATAGCATTTTTAGAAATGAAGAATGTATACAAAATTTCAAAAATTCAATGAATTTAAACTATGTTTCTGTTAATTAAAATTTAATTACAACCACAAAACTACATCTCACGTATGTAATACCTCGCTGAGTAAAATTAATTTTAAACTGATTATATTTCAACCACAAAATGCAGGATTATTCCGTCGGCTTTCTAAATTCATCTGTATATTCATATAAGTCACTTTTGAATTTGGATTAAATTCAAATAGCATTTGCACTCATAGATTTTAAGCGTATGCTACAAGTTAAGGGGATGTTCACTTCCAGTTTCTGGAAACTACCTGAATACGAAACCAGTTAATAGCGTCTAATTACATTTTGGCAAAGGGAAGAAGATTAAAATACCCAAGTGTCGTATTTTAAAGTCGTGTAAAAAGCTAGTATGTATTTAAAATCATGAAAGAAAAATTCTAAGAAAATTTCAAAAGCAGTAAAAGGAATTAAAGGAAAGTGGACCAGATATTATGACTTCAATGGATTAACGTACTTCGTTTATCGCCTTTTGATCTAAAATAGTCCTGTTATTAAATTATATTAAGACTATTAAAACAGTTTCTCTTTAAACTTAAAAAAAAGTAAAAAAAGTAAAAAAAGTAAAAAGTAAAAAAGTAAAAAAAATATTATGGCTAAATCTATTACAATTTTAATACCTTCTATATCACTTTATAAAACGTTTTCAAATCCGAGTAACATTTATTTTAAGCTATAAGACTTTTTTTTCGAAAATATTCTTTTCATATTCAGTAAATTACCCCCTTCTCCTTCCCTTCTCTTGCACATGGCATCGGGTCCTAAATCCAATTCAAACAACCTTTTGTGGACTTAACAATTCGTCGATTTTTTCTCGCAGGAAATGCAACGGTCAGCAAGTCTGAGTTTGTAGAAAATCAATCTTTGTCGAAAACTTTGCACTTCCATTGAATCGACTTTAACGTACTTTTTTCTATTTTTCACAATGTAGAAACAACATAAATACTTTATCAATTTAGAATGAAAGATAATAGAAAAAAGAAAGTTTGCAACTTTCCAGAAAGCGGATTTTGACTATTTAAAAAGCAATCATTTTTTTTATTGACGTACCCATCAACATAGAAATTCGCTTCGTCATTAAAAATAATCATTTCTGTTTCCAGAATGCCGACATCAAACTTGTCAGTCATGTCTTTTACAGAATAATTTCCGACTTTCTTTTTCAAGAATCTTTCATCTTGTTTTAAAGACAATAATTCAGAACTTTCCACAAAAAATATTTTTACGGTATTTATTACTATTAATTTAATTTTTATTCATTCTATATATGTCTATAGTTGAAAAAAGAAAGGCAAAAACCCGAGAGTATTTCCGATATGATCGATGACCTTGTAAAAGTAAGAAGGGGAAAAATTTTTCTCATTATAAAGAAAATTGAGGATCTGCTCTCGACATCAAATCTCTCAATTGCTTAAAATGATGAAGAACTATTAGTAAGAGGTGAATTATAAGATACACAATTCAATTTGTTTAGACTTTAAACTGTCATGTGTTCACTGCAGGTTTTGCAGAAAATCCATTTTCCATATTGTTTCCCTTTTCTTTTTTAGTGAAATACGCGAACTTTTGAAACTTTTTTGAAACCTATTTCTCACTTATTTTTAATAAAAAAAAAAAATTATCTTTTCATCTTTTTTAATGACAATAGATACTGTAATGACTGATTAACTTATCTTTTACATATTCTTTGCATCTTAACTGCACTATTTTTTGGTACCTAAAATTGAAATTCCTAAAAATAATTTAAATAATACATTCGCTCTCATGAGAATGTAAACATTAAAAAGTATAGTTTTTAAATAAATTGTTAAATAAATTACATAAATTGATTTTATCGTAAGAGGGACCTTAAATTTCGTGGACAAAATTTAGTAGAAACCTTGTAGAAATCCTGCTAAAGATTAGTAAATCACAATTTTAACATGTACTTATTAATTATGTATTAATTATTATAAAATTTTTGATTGTATTTTTAAATGCGTGTAAACGCGACCAACCAGACTTTTAAATTCATAAGTAGTATAAGGACTTACTCCACTAGTTTATACACGCTCGGCTGACATCAGCCAGAGCTTTACTACTTAGGCCACTACACCGAGGCGACAACGCGTGCTTCTTCAGCGTCCGCGCTTTGTATACTTCAGTTCCCTGTTGTCACCTAAATAGAAGATTAACTATTAAGTCTTTTAAAGCTGTTTATTAGGTGGTCATTTAGGTGCTTATTAGGTTATCGCAAAACCGCAAAATTAATTTCTTCAATATAGCTTTATCTATAATCAAAATATTACAAATAAAAAAAAAAAACAATTGTTCAATATAATTTGGAAAATTGCTTTTTTTACCAAATGAGTTAAATTTTTGAAATGGAAGGGTATCTGAATTACAAATCATAAATTCATAGTAATTACTCAAAGTTTATATAAAGCACAGAGTGAAAATAAGGTATTTAAATTACAAGAACATTTCAATTCTTTTTCAATACTCTATAATTTGTTATATTTTATTTCTCTAAGCTCTTAAAATCCATGGTAAACTTTGTAAAAATCTCTAAAAATTGCAAGAAACCTTTGAAAACCTGCGAAATCGCTTAAAATTCATGAAAATCTCTCAAAATTCCTACACTCAGAAAAATATTTTATGCAACAAAATATGTTTTGTTGGCTGAAATAAATTTTTCTTAGTTCAATAAAACGATTTGTTGGTTTAACAAAACATTTTCTTGACCCAACAATAATTTGGTTGAGCTAACAAAAAAATTTTGTTGCATAAATACTAACAAAATTATTTTGTTGTCCGAACCAAACCTTTTTCTCAGTGTAGAAACTTTTTGAAACTCCATGACAATTTTATATCCCTTAAAAATATTACACAGAAATCTTATCAAATTCCATGAAATCCTTTAAAATCCTCACAAACTCATTTAAATATCAGAAAAATCTCTCGAAATCAATTAAAATTATTAGAAATCTCATATAAAACTCTTACAAAGCTTTCAAAATTACTTAAAATTTCACGAAATATCCTAAAATCCCATACAATTTTACAAAATTGTTTTAATATCCTAAAAATCTCTTGAATTTCATACAAATTACTTAAAAATCGTTAAAAATGCACATAAAAACCTTCAAGATCATTAATCTCTTGAAATTCATGTTAAAATTAGTGAAAATCTCTAAAACTGCCTAGAAACCTCTTCAAATTCCTTCACATTTAGAATCCCTTAAAATCATTAGAAATTTTATCAAATTCCATGAAATCCTTTAAAATTTCACAAAATGTTTTAAAAATCAGAAAGATCTCTGGAAATACTTTTATGTAAATTATTAGAAATCTCATAAAACTCCATCAAATCAATAAAAATTCCACAACATCTTTTAAAAATCGCAAAATTTCTTGAAAACCCGTAAAATTTGACGAAAACCTTCGAAATCTTCGTAAATTCTAAAAAATCTTTTAAAAATCATAATAAGCTTTTGAAATTCCTCAATAAAGCTCCCTATAAAGTTTTAAATTTCTTATTTAAATCCCAGATACATATTTTAAAATACATAAAAGTACCTTGAAGTCCGATTAAAATCTGGTCAAAGTCGTGAAAAATTCTAAAAATTCCCAGGAACTTCTTGAAATTCTTTAAAATTCTATGATAACATTTAAAATCCCATTATCTCCCATAAAATATTTAAAAATTCCATAAAATTCCAGAATTTTCAATGTATTTCAAGTTTAGACTCGTGACAAAATGATTATTAACGAAACCAAATTCAAAATTTCAAATAAAATTCACGTGTATAATTTACGGAATAGGCGTTACGATATTTCGACTTCGACTCAATCATCTTTTTATAAATAGATTATTGAATAATTCAAAGTACACATAGCATATGAAAGGAGAGTATATTTGTCCAGCAACTCTCGGCGTGCCTGTGGCCTTGAGAAATTTCTCGTATCGGTTTGAGGTTCGTGTGAAGTGGCGTCAGGAAGGTAATTGGAATATGGCGGGCGGTAACTCTATTTCCTTGGATAGCTTGCGGACAGGTATGAATGTGTTTACACGTCCATATCTCCATTTGCATCTATGTGTAGATGTAGATATGCCATATAAAGCAACTTACCACTGTGTTGCACAACACATACTTTTGTTTAATTTCGAATTCTCAAAGTGAGATCCGATTTGGCTTCTCGTATCAACTCAATTAGAGTTTCTGTTTGTTATATCGTATACCTTAGGTGTCAGATTTCCACCTCAAGTTTCTATCAATGGCAAAATTGGAAGGACTACATCGAAGTATTACAATTACTTTGAGATTATATAATACTATCATTTTCTATTTAAAGTTTTGTGATTTAACATACGCACTGAGAAAACTGTTTGGTTAGGACAACAAAACTTTTTGTTGCTATAGAAGCAACAAAAATTGTTTAGTTGTGCCAACTATATCTTGGTTCTTTCAAAAAAACTTTTGTTGAACCAAGAAAATTCATTTAAACGAACAAAATCTTAGTTTTGGTTGAATTAACAAAACTTTAGTTGGTTCAAAAAAAATTCGTTTGGCACAATCAAATAATTTTTATGGCTTCTGTAGTAACAAAAAATTATTTTGTCCGAACCAAACATTTTTCTCAGTGTATTTTGATGATATTTGATTTTCAATACCTATTTCGTTAAACGAGAATTCTAAAGTTTTATAACAATCTCTGTTATATTTTTATGTTACAGGTAAGACAATATCTTTATGGAATTGTGGACAATAGAAGAATTTTTATAGTAAGTCAGGAAATTAAATTCTGTTTCATAATTCTTGAGACTCTTTTCTTGGAAATATTATTTTTTATACATGAGAATGTATTTAAAGTCAACATTTCTTTCATTTTATGATTGAATAAAATGGTTTTAAAAATAGTAACCGAGAGAACTCGGGAAGGCTTCAATTGCTCGAAGATGTATTGTCAATGTTTGTCACCTAGGATATTCACAAAGAGCTTTCATCTTCTGTTGGCACAGGACAGACTTTGATTTACATAAATACACAGAATACATCTCTTGTATTCAGTTAGTTGCTTTCCTTGACAATTGTTTCGCAGCGTAGTTCGAGTTTAACAAAATTGTATAAATTTAAAGTCATGGCGATATTGTTCACAAGTAATAATATGGAAATAATGGCATGTGAAATATTTGAATTTTTTATTTCGAAGACTCGGTAGCTGACCGAGTCCGAATGAATCTGTGTTAATCCGAAAAAAGCTTTCAATCAGCATCAATCCGAACTTTCAGTCTCAATGAATTCAAAGCTAATTTAAAATTTTTTAAATCTGAATCAGTCCGATTGAATATGACAAAAATGTTTTTAATCCAAATCAATCCGAGATTAATCCGAATCAACATTTTAATCCGAATGTATCCGAACTTTCAATCCAAAATTCCAATCAATCAATCCGGTTTGGCTCGAGATTGAATTAATTAGAATAAGAATTTTGTTTTAACTTCGGATTGGAACCTGTTGATTCGGATTGATATTTTAGTTTTGAATTAAGATTGTGATGGATAAGAATTTTTATTTTGACTTCGGATTGGTTCGAATTGACATGGATAAGAATTTTTCTTTCCACTTCGGATTTATTCGAATAGGAATTTTTAATTTGAATTTCAATTACATAGAATTTATTCGGATTGACTCGAATTAAAAACCATTTTCAGATAAGCTTCAGATTCATTCAAATTGAAAGTTCGAATTGATTTGAATTAAAATGTTTCTTCGGATAAACTCGAATTCATATCGAGATTTTCTCCATAGTAAATTCAAAGAAAGAAAGAAATAAATAAATCAGTTTCAAGGAAGAGTTTAAGTTTTCAGTAAATCAAGAGGTCGCAGCAGAGACGACGTCGTCCTTTCGAAGTAGGTAGGAAAAGTTGGATTGCACATTCAACAAAATGTCGAAACCACTCGTCCTGGTAGCAGCGAGTAAAATCGTATACTTATGGCTTGAGTTTACTTAAGGATTCGGGGCAAGACCATCAAGCGAAATTAGAATGTCGTAACTACTGCTCTGTTATGACGCTTTTTGAGCAGTGGCTTTTCACAAAGTTAATATCGTTTCTTGGTCTCCTTCATTCCGTGCTTCGTTAGATGAAATCAGTCTGGAATGTAGTTATATAAAATCCTGAATAAACATCCTTCTCACTTCTATCATAACGACAGCAAAAAGTGATCATTCTCATTAAAGTGTATTTGAGATCTTTTTTCAAAGTAAAAACCGTTTTTATAGTTCATAATTAACTGATTTCATCTTTCATTTCTCGTCTGTTTTATATCAGTATTTACTTTAATCCGAACCAATCCCAAGTCAAAACAAAAATTGCTATCCAACTCTATTTAAAGTAAAAACCTACATTCCGAAGTCAACTAAAATAATTTTATCCTGATCAATTACCTTACCGATTGAATTCAAGTTCGGACTGGTTCGGATTAAAAATCTAGTTCGGATTACCCTCCGATTTATCCGAATAAAAATTCGGTTTGATTCGTATTGAAAAATTTGTTTGGATTAGTGTCGGATTCATTCGGATTCACTTGCATACAAGTTTTCGTATATTTCGAATACATTAGGATAGAATATTTTACTCTGATTTTTCGCTAGGGCGAAAAAGAAGAGGAAAGAAATAATTGAGAATTAAAAATTCAAAAAAATTTTTTAAATTAAAAATAAATGTAATAAATAAAATAATAATATTTATTAATATTTAATTAATAAATTTTTTAAGTAAATATAAAAAAATCGAAGGAGAGTCGCTGGCGACTCTCCTTCGAAGAAAGAGAAGTCCAGAAAGTCTAGAAAGAGGAAATCGTCTTCTTTTTTAACTCACAGAGTCAGTCAATCGAATTAGGTAGAGTTGGAGGTGGACACAGGGGTTGCAAAAGGTCCTACGATGCTTGGCACGGTTGGAATAGAACGGGTAAACCTTTCACACTTGGAGTGATAAACGACGAACCACGACCGTTAAGGTTCAAAATTGCTGGGCTGTGAACCGTGAACAGCTACTACCTCCACTTTTACGACATCCTTCCTCCTGACTTCATGGAACTCGACATAACCCTTGCTCGTTCCGCAATTTATAGTAGAGACGAATACAAGAAATTTTTTTTAAAGAAATCATGCTTTGAAGTACTGACTTGTCTATCTATATCTATCATAAAAAGATCTCGCCGCCCCCACTGTGTCAAAAATCCAGTCCGTGTAACATACGCCCTTCTTTAATACTACGTGAGTTACGCCCATATAGACCCTCACGTGAGATATGTCCTTCTTGAACCCCATGCGAGATACTTCCTTCTTGAACCCTATGTGAGATAAGTTTTTCTTGTGTCCTTATTGACCACTATGTGAAATACGACCCTATTGACCCCTTCCTTGAGATACGCCCTTATTGCTCCTCACGTGAAATATGTCCACCTTATGATAATTAACCACCTCATGAAATCCCTAAACATGTAACATATGCCCTTCTTGGTCTTTCTTTGGTAAAAATTAAACAAAAAGAAAACTTCTTCAAGATGAATGTAAATTTCTATCATAAAATTATAAAAAAATTTTAATAAATATGTAAATGAATAATAATTATTTATAAAATTATTAATCCAAAATAAAAGTTTCTCAAAATAGAAATTACGCTGGCAGAAGCTTAGGATAGAAAGATTTTTATCCGTCTGAATTCGTTTTATTTAGAAGTTTATATCTTGGTGAATCAGTTTTGATCCGAGTGAATCTGTAAAAATTAGGAATTCTGTCAAAATGAATCTCAGCAAATCCGAAGTCAAAACTACAATTCCTGTCTGAATTAATCCGATGCAATCCGAAATAAAAACAAAATTCGTATCCGAATCAAATCAGTTTTATAAAAAATTCCTATTCGAACAAAACCCAGCCAATTCGTAATCAAACCCAAAATTCTTTCCCGAATCAATCCGCTCCAAAGCGGATTAATGGTTTAATAAAATATTCGCATTGATTCGGATTGCAATGCTCGTTCCGATTAGCCTTGGATTAAGCTCGAATTCATTTGGATAGAAAGTTCGGGTTGATTCGAATTGGCCTCGAGGTTCATTCGCATTGAAACGGATTAAAACATTTTTTCGAATGAGCATCGGAATCAGTCGGATAAAATGAGATTGAAAAAATGTTGTCAACAGTGTTTTGAATTCATTGTAGTTGAAACCTTGGAATAGCCTCGGATTGGACTGGATTGATTCGAATAGAAAAGTTAGTTCGGATTAGCTTCATATACTAATTCGAATCGATTCGAATTGAAAGTCTGGTTCGGACGAGCCTCCAATTAATTCAGATTGACACGAATTAAAATAATTATTTTAAATATAATTTTTCAGGTAAACTTAGAATTGAAAAGTTTTTTCGGATTCATTCGAATAGAATTTACAAAAATGTTTTTCTTGTTAATTTCTAAGAAAATATTGATTATAGACAACTATTTTTTTCAACTATTATACCCTCGGTTCTAAAAGATATTTCATTCCGAAATCAAGAGACTCTTGACTCGAAGCGTAAGGAGAGTGTCAGACAAAGAAGCCTGCTGATTTCATTGGATTTAACTGCTCAAATTAATTAAGGCTGAGAACGAAGACGATTATTTAGAGTAGAGAGAAAGGACGTATTTTCCATTTCATGGTCTATATATTATGTATATCTCTCTTTCTACATTATTCCACCTTTTCTTATGATTTCCTTCTTTCATTAACACGAACAATGATAAATCGGAGTCATAAACTTAGACTTCGCGTAAGCATGAGTCCTACATCATAATTTATATCTTTTGCATAAAACTTTTCTCTAGTAATTTTCATAGCGTCACTTTCGGTTACCTTCTTCACTTTAATTAACTTTCTCTACTTAAAGTGTTAACATCTTTTTGACGAAAAAAAAAAATTCCAAAGATGAAAAAATCATCACTTAAAAAAAATTTTGGATTGAAATTCATTCTGATAAAATCCGAAATATTCCGAATCATTCCGGAATTTGTATTCGAACCAAATAGTTTCATTCCGATTCTGACTCAATCCAAGGCCCAATCAAAATGTATCCAAACTTGTAAGAATTCTGTCAATCCAAATTCATTAGAATTAATCCGAACATTGAATCCAAGTAATTCAAAGTTAATCTAGATTAATTCGAATTCATTCGAATTGATTCAGATTAAAGAGTTGGTTCAGGTTAACTTAAATTCACTCAGATTGAACATCCTAATTCATTGGGATTAAAAACTTGGTCCTTATTAGCCTCGGATTGATTCGAATTGAAAAGGTGGTTCGGATTCACTCGGATTCACTGGGATTGAAAGTTCTGAATAATTCAGATGAAATAGTTTGTCGGATTAGCCTCGAATTAATTCAGATTCGTTCGGATTGTAAGTTTTGACTCATTCGGATTAAAAAGTTGGATCGAACTAACTCTGATTCATTCGGATTGAAAGTTCGCATTGATTCGGACTGGAAAGTTGGTCCGGATTAACTCGGATTCATTTGGATTGTTTCTAATTGAAAAGGTGGTTCAAATTCACTCGCATTCACTGGGATTGAAAGTTCTGAATAATTTAGATGAGATAGTTTGTCGGATTAGTCTCGAATTCATTCCAAAGTTAATAATTTTTCATGCTATTCAACTTGATTAAAAATGGAATTTAAATTGTTTCTTTTGGTCAGTTAATGGACGGATTATAGAATGTAGAAAAACTTGCAGATTTCATTATAGAAAATGGGAGAAAATATGTTGACGACGGGTGCGACGTGACTTGCACGTGAACAAAACAAATTAACAAACCTAATCTCGTTAAGTTGGTCCTATTGCTTGCGACGTGTCGCGTCAGCGTTGCTGAGTTTTGCTTTATTACTGGTGTTCTTTATTGTTAGTCTCGTCACGATGCATCTACTACAACTGGAGGCAAATCCCGGTCTTGGTGAATCTATAGCAAATGTACGCGACTAGCTTCTATCTCACCCCTTTCGCTTCCTTTTCCACCCTTATTCGCTTGAATAATGCCTCGCGTACGGCAACTTGCATGTTCACGTTTCAACCCTAAATTTAACCTTGTACGCGACTCACCTAACTGACTAGATATGTATTATATTTTACGCACCAGATCGTTGACTTCTATAGCTTCAAATAAGTAGCTAACATATGGGAACACTTTGTTCTTCAAGAATTACCGAATTGAAGATAATTGAGAATTGATAATGTTTATGAAGTTGAAGTTTGCAAAAGGTCCGAAATTTTCTGGTGGAAAGTAGTTCTATTCAACCCTGTAAATAACCCACCGAAGTTTTAACCCCCGCGCGCATTCGGAACACACCTTAATTCATCCCCTAAAATTATAAAATTCACCAAAATTACCCTAATTCGTTCGGGCAAAATTTTATTGCTCATAATAGGCCTTCTGAAAGGTAAAACATATCTCAAAAACTTTCATCCTCCTAGTTCACTTGGAACTCACCCCATATCATCCCTTAGAATTAAAAAATTCACCAATAATTCCCTAATTCATGAACTCAAAATTGTATTTTTAATAATAAGTCTTGCCAATGCTAAAAGACATCCATTCTCATACACACGTCGCATAATTATGTCCAATAATTATGTTTCTTATCATTTTCTTTGTATCTCGCGTTATTTAACTCAAAATTTTAATTTTCGATTTTTTAAGGAAATTCAAAAAGTTTTTACGCCTATCCTATAGGGTGTTCAAAAATAAACATTTTTCATATTTAGACTTTTTTTCATATCGTGCGTTGTTTGGCTTCTAATTCAAGTTTTATTTCATTTTTTTGAATTTTCAAAATATTATAAGTCTTGCTTTTTTTTTTATCCAAAAAAGTCATTAAGAAAAATTCTTCGTCTTTTTGAGTACTACAAACATCCATCATTATAATTTTTAAATTAAAAAAAAAGTGGTTTCAAAAATTTTCAAAATGCTTCAATTTTTTAAATTTTTATCCGAAATGGCTGGCCAACGAACTTGACCTTCATTTTAGGACACTAAAAGAGTATACCAAAGGACAATCCAATCGGTCAATTCGTTCGAAAGTTATTGTGCTCACAAACTAAAAATCTACAGACAGACAGATACACAGACAGACACATTCGTAAAAACATGTTTTTCGGATTCAGGGGGTCCCAAAACGTGGACATTTGATGAAAACTGGGCGTGGTCAAATTTTACACAAATCTAATACATTCTCTCTGATGAGAATGTAAAAAGTTTCATCCCTCCAGCTCACTGGGAACTCAACCCTATGTCATTCTTTAAAATAAAAAGGTTTTGGTGAATATGGGGTGAGTTCCATATAAACTGGAGAGATGAAACTTCTTTGGGAGCCTTTTAATATTAAATCTTATGACCAGCAATAAAGTTTTTACCCCACGAATTAGTGAATTTTTGGTGAATTTTTTTGGACTAAGGGATGATATGGAGTGAGTTCTAAGTGAGCTACTGGGATCAAACTTTTTGGAGTGTGTTTTTAGCATTGAAAAGAATTATTATGAGCAATAAAATTTCGACCTAATGAATTATTTTGAAATAATAAAAGTTTTAAACTTTTATATTTCTAAATTCAGCTCAATTCTCTTTGAGAAAAGAGTAGAATAGCAGCTATGAAACAGGCTCTTGATCATTACACCTCTGCGTAAGACAGGGTACTCTTACTAAGTAAGTACACGTCGTACTCAGGCTTTTACAATGGTATTAAATACGAGTCACTCAAAGACTCAAAGTGCTACTGTGATGTAATTTCACGTTCCTGTCGTGAAACCCGGTGAAACCATTGGATACTGGGACAGAACCTTGAGCAGTTCTTGCCTCAAGCTTCATGTTCACCCGCTTAAATTTGATTTATGTGAGTTGACAACTTTGCAAGATGTGAATTGTTGCGAGTCTTTCTCTGTTAATAAGAAACAACTTTACTAACAGCTTCTACATAATACAGCCCCACAAAAAAAATTTAACTTAACCACCATACTTGTGCGTTTTTGAGGTCGCTGAATCCAATTTCGGAGGGAGTTTGACCCCATTAGGTTAGGATCAAGGTCAACTGGAGGTCAAAATAAAAAAAATCATTGAATCGGCATGAGCCACTACTTTAAGGGGGTTTTGGGGTCACTAAGTTTAAATCCGTAGTCATTTTTACCCCCATAATGTCGGGATGAAGGTCAAGTGAAGGTCAAAATGAAGAAAATCATTGGATTGGAGAAAATCTCTGCTTTCAGACTTGTTTGGGGTCGCTAAATCCGAATCCGGGGTCAATTTTGTTCTCTGAGGTCAGGATCAAGGTCAAATAAAGGTCAAAATGAAAAAAAACATTGGATTGAAGAACACCACTTCTTTAGAATGTTTTTGTGGTCGCTGAATCTAAATCAGGAGTCGTTTTGATCATATGAGGTGAGGATCAAGGTCAAATAAAGTTAAAAATGAAAAAAATCATTGAATCGGCATGAACCACTACTTTAAGGCGGTTTTGGGGTCGTTAAGTCCAAATCCGGAGTCATTTTTACCCTTATAATGTCGAGATGAAGGTCAAGTGAAAGTCAAAATGAAGAAAATCATTGGATTGGAGAAAATCTCTGCTTTCAGACTTTTTTTGGGTCGCTAAATCCGAATCCGGGGTCAATTTTGTCCTCTGAGGTCAAGATCAAGGTCAAATAAAGGTCAAAATGAAAAAAAACATTGGATTGAAGAACACCTCTTCTTTAAAATGTTTTTGGGGGTCGCTGAATCCAAATCAGGGGTGGTTTGATCATATGAGGTCAGGATCAAGGTCAAATAAAAGTCAAAATGAAAAAAATCATTGGATCGACATGAACCACTACTTTAAGGCGTTTTCGGGATCGCTAAGTCCAAATCCGGAGTCATTTTTACCCTATCGGATCAGGAAGAAAGTTATGCCAAGGTTATTTTCACCCAATTACCTGATAGGGTGAAAATGACCTCATATTCGGATTTAGCGACCTCAAAACCGTCTGAAAGTAGTGGTTCACGTCTCTATTGTGGGACTATGTGTAATCTTTAATTCATATTTATGGAAACAAAGAAAATTTTCATTCAATGAAAAACTATAACCGAAATTTCATTTATATAGCTTTTAAATAAGTTGGACCTTATATTTATAAGCGAGGAAAATGCGGGAATGTTTGGGGTATTTTGTGGGAAAAATTTAGTTGATACCCTGACAAATAAATCATCCTTGCAAAGTAATGACTGAAAATTTTCCTTGCATCAGAATTTCACTGTGGAATTTTCTCTGAAAGAAATTAATGCTTTCTATGCTCATTTTTCTGATGTTGAAGTATGTATGAAAGTTTAAATGACATATTTAAAATTAATAAAGCTTTCCATTAAAGTGGAATGTAAGAAGAGAACAGTGAAATAATTGTGTTGAAAAAGAGTTTTGCAGTGTAAGTGAATCATTGGGAAAAATAATTAGGGACTATTCATAAAACTACGTGACATTAATTATTTTCATACAATTCTTATATATACAAATTTCTATAGAAAATACGTGTAATTGTGCCACTTCAGCTAGAGTGTGACCTAGTTTATGAGCTTTACTGATATTTAAGAAAATGTTAGTGCTTTTAATAAATATACATATTTACAAAGAAATATTCGAAAATTATGAATGAATAAATGAATGTGAATGAATATTATGAATCTTCTTGAATGTATTTCAAATAATTTTACAAAATTTCATTTGAATTTCAACGATTTAGAAAAATTGGAGAAATACCCTGGAAATGTGTTTAAAAAAAAAATTTTCTAATTTCTTGAAAATTCGTAAAAACTTCAAGATCTTTAAAATGTATAAAAAGTCTTGAAATCCTTGAAGAATAGATAAGATCTTTTAAAATCATTTCAAATTCGTTAAGATCTACAAAAGTACTTCAAATTCCTTAAAATAATAAGCTTTGAAAACCGACATCTCTTATAATACCTTGAGAGTTTATAAAATATATTAAATTCCCTTTAAATTCCTTAAAATCCATTAAACCACTTAGAATTTTCTTAAAATTCATTTAAAAAAAAATGATTGCAAATTATTAAAAATCTACTCTGAAAAACTTGAAATTCTTTCTAAATTCGTTAAAACTTTTTATGTATTTTATATAAATATTTTTATATATAAATTTCGCCATATTATATATAAATATATAATATGGCCAAACTAGCACTATTTTTCTTACAATTTATCCATAGAAAATCCAGATATTGAAGTTTCTTTCAGCTCGAGCTAAGTCACAATGTAAATCATACGCCCAGTTTTCATTTGAAACTTGAATATAGGTATATATACCTATGTTTGATATTTACGAGCAATCGCAATATTAGTATGCTTTCTGCATTGCATTCCATCATTATTATGTTTCCAGGAACGTTTTATTGCATTTTCAATATCATGGCTGCTTTATAACAGTAAATTTACAAATAAACCTCAAGTCGTTTCTTTTTACAGAGAAAATTCGAAAAATAAAATTTGTTTTCATACGTATGTTATATTTAAAACAGTAATATTAAGCTGAAGTAAATCAATGTTTAATCATTTCGTCTGTTAAATATTATTTTAAGCTGACAAGTATACATAAAAGAAAACTCATTAAATTCGATAGGACTTGAAAGAATTCAAGTGAAATTAAACTAAATTTATAAAATAATTTATAATTTAATAAAAAATAATTCAAAATATTTCTGAAAAATTTAATATTTTATATTTTCGATGATTTTATAATGGCGGGAATTTAATTTGTTCGAATTTAATTTGTCCGGAACTTTACAGTGTCAAATTATAAAAACTTTCTTTAAATTATTTAAATTAAATTATAATAAATTATTTTCCTAATAAATTGAAGACAGAGATGGGTTTTATCAACAAACTCGGATTCGGATTGTTGATGTCAGGAACGCGATTGGTAAGTCGGTGGACGAGAGATTTGTAAGACTTTTTTTGGTGGATTTCATCACATTTTTTTGTAGAAATGTGATGTATGACCACGATTTAGCTCTCGTATCTCACAAAGCTTGGACATTTTTAGCAAGCGTCAAATCCTAAGGAAAAAGAAACCTGCTTAAAGGTCTCAATCTTGTCCGCGAGATAAATCACTCAAACAGGGTCAAGTCGATAAAAAGAGGAGTCTGAGAGTAGAACTGACAACGAAAACTGCAAAAATAAATGCGAAACATAAGTCTGAAAAAGAGTCAAAACAAGAAAAGATGAAAAACCGATACCAAGAAGTTTAGACGTGTTATGTATGGTCTATTCGTAAATTAAGGTGTATTTTGGGTATATCACGTGGGACTTCAATAAGCTTGATTATTCAATAAACTGATTCTTTAATCACTTTTCTAATTTATTCTCTTGGAAATTCAAATAAAAATCTTCAGTTTATTGTATAGCAGTTACCAGCCTCTGTCGGTAAAATAACCCTCAGTCGATAATGCATATTTCTACCGTGGATTGAACGTCAGTCGATATGTCAGTGGTCTACCTTACCGGTCGAGCTATTTAGCATTTTACCTACCAAGTTTTTGAATTTACCGCGCAACCTATGTAATGGAGCTACTTACAGAGCACTTATCGGATGTATCTTATTCTCTCGCCGGTAATAAAACACTCAGTCGGTCGGTAAGGCAGGTCCCTGGTACATCTACTGATGTTAAATCTTCGGTAGAAATCTGTATTATCGACTGAGGTTAACTTTACCGGCTGAGGCCAGTAACTCTGGAGAAGCTAAGTGTTCTCTTTAAGTATAAGATCATGCATAAAGCTATTCACTTTTTTATTACCATATACAAAATTGTAAATAATATAAATAAATAATAATATAATTATTTTAAATATTAAAATTTTTTTAAAAATTTTATTAACATATACTTTCAAAGAGAGCCCATAATTCTTTCTCAATTTTAATCTGAATCTCCGTTCGGCTTGAATCCCCTTGCACGCAATTATAAAAAATTCGGAGAGGATGATTGAATTTTAAAGCAGAGTTTCAAAGGAAATCAGTGCAGTACCTCTAATTTGATTATTGACGTTTTTCGAACTGCAATTCACTCTCTCTCGACATGATATTCTCAAATTTTTCTGAAAGGGTCGAAATTCGTTTTCCTTTTTCACATAGAAAGCTTCGTAACTATAGAAATTTTTTTAATCAATTTTATAACATATCACTTGACATAATTTGCCCACAGAAGTCCAAAGATAAAGTTTTTAAAAAATTGCAATTCATTTTGCAAGCTGTTAGAAGATTTATACTTATATATTTATATTTGTATTATACTTATTTTATTTTAATTCGTGACTTAATTTTCGTGCACCAATATTATGTAAAATATCTTGTAGACTACTTTTGATAAAAATTACTGATATTATTATTATTATTATTATTATTATTATTATTATTATTATTATTATTATTATTATTATTATTATTAAGCATTTAAAATTTAATGCGTGATAAATAATAAGCAAGTATGACAATGTTAAAAGATAATTAGATAATTATATTTAATGTTAATTGTTATTATTGATTTTGAAACCTATTATTCTATTTAATACAAGACAATATAGTCTTAGTTATAAGCTCGCTCGGACAATGTGAATATTATACAGAGTGGAAGTGATAATTATTCAGCTTTGAATAAAACTGAATATAAATTATATTCAAGAAAATGATTTTACCATTGTACCTGATTGTTCTTCAGTTATGCTTCATAATAAGCAACACTGGATCAGACAGTGTATCAGAAGAACATTATGATATACATTCTGTTTCGAATGAACTTAATCCGAACAATTTGACATCTCTAACATTTCTACGCTTTCAAGCTAACAGTAGTATGTTTTACTATAAATCTAATCTTTCAAATATATAATGTCTTTAGTTTTAATAAATGTAAATGTAATATGAAATTACAGATCTACAGAACATATATAAAATACCTACTTGGGAACTGAACAGAAATACCAGTTTATCATTGAATGGAAAAGTTCTACGTATGGCAAGAATAAGGGTAAACAAACTTTTTGAGCCGAAATATTTTTTTATGTAGAACTAGATAAATTCACTAAGTTTCATTAATATTAGTTGGTCAATAATAACTATAATATTTCAGTTACGGTAGCTCGATAACTGCACACAGAATCTATATGTATAAGCAAAAAATTATGACATTTTTTTAATTAAGCGTATTTTCAGGGTAGTCACATTTTAAGAAATTTTCACTCATCTTAAAACATTTTAAGAGATTTCTAGGAATTTAAAGGGATTACAAGATATTTGTATAAAATTAAAATGATTTAGTGGAATTTTAAAGAACTTCATGAAAAGGTTTTTAAGAAAGTTTAAGGAATTTAAATAATTTTAAGGAATTTTAAAGGATTTTAAAAGGCTTGTATAAAAATTTAAAGAAATTTTGATTTTCTGAAATTGTAAAGGATTTCATGAAATTTTAAAAGATTTTAAAGAATTTATGACATTTTATAAAGTTTTAAATATTATAGTGAAATTTTAAGGAATTTAAAGATGTTTCTAAGAATTTCAAAAGATTTCAGGGAATTTTAAGGGATTTCAATAAGTTTCCAATAATTTTAAAATTTTAAGAAATGAGAAATTTTAAGAGATTTTGAAGTTTTTGATGAATTTAAAGGATTTGAAGTGATTTTGATGAATTTTAAAACATATTACTGAAAATTTTTTCGCATTTTTAATACTTTTCTGTCAGGAAAATTTGTCTGAAATTGAGACAAGTGAAAAAATTGAATCTTGTGGACAGCCTGATTTTGAAAACAATAGTAATTCATGTATTTCACGATAGGTACACATTACTCCGTGGACTTTTCTATGCGAAGTGGCCAAGGCTGTTGCACAAGTTGGAAATTTCACGTTTGAATTTATTGATATTGATGAACCTGGATCTATGAATGAAACCACTAAAACTTGGGACGGTGCAGTGGGTCTACTTACAAATAATGAAGCAGATATTGCACAATACTTCTTTCTGCATGTTCCAGAAAAAAAAGATTTTATCGATTATTCAGTAGCTGTAATAGATAGAAGGCTAGTTTTATGCTTTAGGAACCCATCAGATAAAAATAGTCTAATGCGAGCTGGATATTTTACGGTACACAAAGAAAAACGTTAATTGATAATATACTCTTTCTAAATCAAAATTAGTAAGACGTTACTAATTAAATCTAGAGCCAAATTGTTTACTTATACCTATCGACCCTAATTTTAATTGAAATAATATTAACATAACCAATTATTTAATTTTTTAAGCCTTTCACAAAAAAAACTTGGTGTGCAATAGTAGTGTTTTTACTGTTTACACTTGCTGTTGTGACATTCATACAGATGATATTAGTAAAAAAATTTAATTACGGAAAATTTATACCAGAATACTTCGTTGAACTTTGGGGATTTCTCTGTCAGCAAGGTGCATCAGGTAACAATCATACAGGGCTTAAAATATTTTTAATTTCGTTACAGAATCACACTTATCCAATTTTTAATGAATTTATATGAAGTGATTCGATCATGAGTGCTTCCAATTTAATCCAAGATTATTCTTTCTATTGTTGATTTCATATTGTATTTACAATTGAAAAATAGAATTATTGAGAAAGAAATTATTTCCTCAACTGAAACATCTTCCAGACAATGAACAGTAATACATTTCAATCATTTATAATGACAAATAATTTTTGTTATTACCAATAAGAAATATGATGATTATAATTGTTTATTTTAAGTAATTGATTTCAAACATATTTTAAATCCATGGAATGAGAAAAATAACATATTTCTATTAAAACCGATAGTATTATTCCTATGGAATATTTCAGTATTTCAATTGTTAATATGATATGGAATCAGTCAAATATAATCTTTTGAAAAAAGGAAATTATTAATTTGGTGTCTATTAAATCCAAATAATTACAGAGTTTCCGAGTAACTCATCCCGTGCAATAGCGTATTTTGCATTTATTTTATTTGGACTGGTTATTTACTCCATCTTCTCAGCAGTTTTAGTTAGTGATCTTGTGAATGTTGAGCATGATTGGCCTTTCAATACTTTCGATGAGTTTCTGGAAAACAAGGATTGGAAATTGGTAGTTATGAAAGATTCGTCATCTTATGATCTTATATTCGTTAGTAGAACTAATAAGATTATTAACAAATAAAAAAAATGTCTGTTTATTTAAACATCAATATAATAATAAATACGAAACATTTCACTCTTTTAGAATCGTAAAACTTATCCTTGGAATTTAATGAAGAATAAATTGATAAAGCTTGAGGATCTTCCAGATAATATCGTGGATTACGAGGCTGTGGTAAATTGTAGAAGAAATGTCGCTTCATTTGACAATCTTTATAAATACTTATAATATAATATAATATCCATTAAATACTTATAATGCTTTAAAAGATATGAGGAGAGGGGGCGTAAATAAATTTACAAATTCAAATATGAGAAAGAGAGGAGTGTGATTTTGAAAATAGTTTTTTCGTATTTAATGGGTGCTCCATTAGTAATAGTGACTTAATAAAATAATAAATACTTGTGATTTTTTTAGATTTGTAATGGAAAAATTGCTGGTGTTGCAATGGACGTAGTGAGCCATTTAGATGAAAGCTTATTTATGTGCCCTAATGTATTTATTATTACTCCAGCGAGTATGGATTATTCTTTTGCTTTGCAGAAAAATAGTCCATATTTACAAGAAATAAATAGATGGTAAGTATGCACTCTTGTTTATTTTCACTGAGAGATTAAAATTTGAATTGGTGATAATAAATTAATATATATTTTTTTAATTACAAGATAAAGAATAATTAATAATACTTCATTTAAAATTCTTTCAGTATTATGCAGGTAATGAATACTGGAGTATTGAATAATATTATAAAAAGAGTCTACTTTGGCGGTATAGAG
Organism: Synergus japonicus; assembly: GCA_900474275.1. Taxonomy (NCBI): domain Eukaryota; kingdom Metazoa; phylum Arthropoda; class Insecta; order Hymenoptera; family Cynipidae; genus Synergus; species Synergus japonicus. The sequence goes on from UCOH01007819.1 coordinate 50,048, forward strand.
GAAAGTATCTACAAAACTGAAGAATCCATATTTACGAGTGTCACTGTTTTGGATATATTAGTACTTTTAGCAATTTTAGTTGGAGGAATTCTTCTGGCATTGATTTCTCTAGCTTTTGAGAAAGCTCTATCCCTGTTTCATAGAAAGAAAAATTTTTTAGTACAAAAAGAAGACCACAATGCAATTAAAATTCAATATAATCCAAAGTTTTAAATTTAGTTTTTAAATAATTATTCAAAATAACTGAATGTCAGTTTTATGATCGAAAATATTAGGGAAAATAGAAATTGACATTTATGCTATGTTATTTTTGCCGTATTGCATATATTAGACTTCATACTTTATTTAACATATTTTAGAAACTTTTAAAGGATTTCGAAGGATTATATTTCCGGGTATTGTTTAAAATTCCTTGGCTTTTTAATGAATTCAACAGATTTTCAATAATTTTAAGAGATTTTAAGAGATATCTAAGAATTTAAAAAGCTTGTAAGAATTTTAAGAAATTTTGATTTTTTAAGTAATTTAAAGAGATTTTAATGTTCCTCATGGAATTTTAAATTATCTTAAAAAGTTTGTAAGAATTTAAAGAAATTACGATTTTTTAAGGTGATTTGATTAAGGTGACTTGATTGAAATTTTATGGAGTTTCAAAAAATTTTCAAGAATTTTAAAAGATCTTTACGTATTTTAAGAGATTTAAAAGTTTTTCGTGGAATTGTAAAGAATTTTAAGAAGCTTGTAAACATTTTAAGAAATTTTAACATTTTTAGAATGATTTTATGGAATTTAAATAATCGCCGTGAAATCAAAAATAATTTCAAAGATTATTTTTGATTTTTAAAGGATTTTGTGAAGTTTTTGTTTCCACCAATTTTTATTTGGAGATTTTAATGTATTTTAGGGAATTTTAAATTTCCTTATTGTATTTTAAAGGATTTCACGAGATTTTTATGATTTCTTGGAATTTTAATAGATTTTAAATTACAATATATTATGGGATTTTAAATATTGTAGTAGAATTTTACGCAATTTTAAGATGTTTTTAGGAATTCCATATATTTAAAATGATATTATACGAAATTTTTGAAAAGTTTCTATAGTAATTTTCCTGAAAATTTGTTCACATTTTTATCACTTTTCTATCAGGGAAATTTGTCAGAAAGTCAGCGAAAGCTAGAAAATCCAGCTTTTGACAATGTTGTCCAATTTACTAGAGTAAATTTTTTAAACTTTTGCTTATGTCTGATTAAATTTTATTATAACTTTCGCATATAATTTATATGATTATTATCCGCTGCACTTAAATTGTCAAATTTATGATTGAAACTTGTAAGTGCACACGTGTTTTTCAACCACGATTTTCATACTTAGAGAAGCTCGTCGAAATTTATCAATCTAAAAGTCAATCTTGCGTTTTGACGTTTAATTGTGAGAGATTATTATATATTATGGCGTGTTGTGCTTTCTTTTCAGTGTGGATTTGTTATTTTCGTTCTATTCTTCTCATAAGGAAAATCTGATGTTATTCTGAAGATTTCCTAAATGATTTGTCAAGCAAGCAAGAAGACTTGCATTGTTAATGTTGAACTGTTCAGTTTAAGGGGTTTGAAATTAAAAACCAAAAATATCCACTTAAAACACTATTTATTTTAATATTAATGAATGAATCAGGTTGCAATTGATTACAAATATTCAAGTAACGGATTCACGAGAAATGGTACTGTTCTGTTCTATACGAAGTAACAGGGTTACAGGTCAGAAAGCGACTGACTGTCTAAGGTTTTTCCAAACTGTCTGCCGATTCTATTTTGCGATGTTTCTGTACAAAAGTCCATTTTTATTACGGTATTCTAATTATAATAAGGGTACTTGAGTTAGTCCTAAGCAGAAATATCAGCTATGAATCACGTAAAACATCTTAGAATCAGTAAAACATCTGAGAAAAATCTCAATACGGAAGTTTTTGGGAAACCTTAAAAAGTAATAACTAAAAAACTAAAAATGTGGTGGGTAGTACCTTCGAAACTGTGGAATGGAAGCTTAAAAAAATTTTCCCACATGGTGTGTGTGTGTGTGTGTGTGTGTGTGTGTGTGTGTGTGTGTGTGAAATTCAATAATTTGTGACTCTTTTTATTATATTGAAAATAAAATCGAAACCATTCAAAATTTAATGCGTGATAAATAATATAAGCAAGCACGAACAATGATAACTGATAATCAGATAATTATATTTAATGTTAATTGTTCATATTGATTTTTAAACCTATTATTCTATTTAATACAAGATAATACAGTCTTAGTTATAAGCTCGCTTGGATAATGTGAATATTATATAGCGTGGAAGTGAAAACTTTTCAGCTTTGAATAAATCTTAATGCAAATATATAATACAATAGGAATTTTATTCAACAAAATGAATTTACCATTGTACTTGATTGTTCTTCAGTTATGCTTTATAATCAGCACTGGATCAGTCATATCAGATTATTTTGTTACAAATTCTATTTGGAATGTACTTAGTTTGAACAATTTGACATCTCTAACATTTCTACGCTTTCAACCTAATCATAGTAGGTCTTACTATAAATCTAATCTTTCAAATATGTTTTTAGTTAATAAATAAAGAAATAAATGTAAATGTAATATGAAATTACAGATCAAAATAACATTAATCAAATACCTTTTTGGGAACGAAATGGAAATTCAATTGATAAAAATGCAATGCTAACGGGCGTTAATTTGCTGAATGGAAAAGTTATACGCGTGACAAGAGTAGAGGTAAAAAAATTTTTTGAGCCGAAATGTACTTTATGTAAAACTAGATATATTTTTAAAATAATTCACGTATTTCACTGTAGACAGACATTTCTTCGAGGAACTTTTTAAACGAAGTGGAAAGGGCTCTTGAACAAGCTGGAAATTTCACGTTTCAATATGTTGAGAAAAGTATTTTTTCCGGATATCTGAATGAAAAAAATGATACTTGGCAAGGTGGGATTAGTCTACTTATAAATAATGAAGTAGATTTTGCATCATTTTTATATTTGCCTACTCCAAGAAAGATGAAAGCTATTGATTTTTCAATAGCCCTGATGACTAGGAAGCTGTCTTTATGCTTTAGGAACCCATCAGATAAAGTAAAACTTGTGCGAACTGGATATTTTACGGTACACAAAGAAAAACGTTAATTAATATACTCTTACTAAATCGAAATTAATAAGACCTTACTAATGAAATCTAGAGATAAATTGTTTATCTCTAGATTATTTTATCCATATCGACTTAAATTTAATTGAAATAATATTAACATAATCAATTCCTTAATTTTTTAAGCCTTTTACAAAAAAAACTTGGGGTGGAATTGTAGTGTTTTTACTTATTACACTTGCTGTTCTGATAATCATGCAAATGAGATCAGAAAAAAAACTTAATTACGGAGAATTTATACCAGAACATTTTTTCGAACTTTGGGGAATTCTTTGTCAGCAAGGTTTACCAGGTAACAATCATTCAGGGCTTTAAATGTTTCAAATTTCGTTACAGAATCACACTTATCCAATTTTTAGTGAATTTATATGAAATGATTCGATCATTTATATTTATATTTATATTATATCATATTTACAATTGAAAAATAAAATCACTGAGAAAAAAATTATTTTTTCAACTAAAACATCTTCCAGATAATTGTTTATTTGAAATAATTGGTTTCAAATATATTTTCAATCCATTCGATGAGAAAAATAACATATTTCTATGAAAACATGAAAACAAATTATAATTGTTTATTAAATTGTTTGTGAGCAATATAACTTTCGAAAGAATTGAATGTTATAGCATTTTTAACATTTTTGAGACCACTTTTGTAATTAATTGATTAAATGAATATAGGTCATCTGATTGGTGACAAAGTAAGAAATTTTTATTTTCTTTACATCAGCTTTAAAGTTTTGAAAATTCGAGAATTTATTTTCGAAAAATTAATTTTTTAAAAGAACAATTACCTAAGTGGATATGAATTTCTGATTTTTCAATGAAATGCATTAAAATCACATAGACTAGTTTTTTTGCATCTAGAATTCGAAAAACAATATTCGATGTGATTTTATTTTTCAGTTGTTATTAATACGATATGAAATCAGCCATATATATAATTAAAAAAATGAAATTATTGATTTTAAGTTTCCTAAATCCAAATAATTACAGTATTCCCAAACGACTCATCCCGCGCAATGGTATATTATGCATTTCTTCTATTTGGATTGGTTATTTACTCCGTCTTCTCAGCAATTTTAGTAAGTGATCTTGTAAACGTTCAGGATGGTTTGCCTTTCAAATCGCTCGAAGAGTTTGCAAAAAACAAGGACTATAAATTAGTACTTCCAAGATATTCGCCGTATCATGACCTTGTAAACGTGAGTGCTACTGATATGATTATTAACAAACAAAAAATAATGCGTCTTTATTTAAACATAAATATAATATTATAATATTAATTTATATAATTATTATTTTGCTCGAATCGACTTGAAATTATTCAAACTAGCGCTGCGGGTGGCATGTTTAGAGTTCAGTGCATAATACAAAATATTTTACTCTTTTAGACACGTGTAACTTATCCTTGGGACGTTTTGAGGAAGAAACTGTTAAAAACTCAGGATCTGCCACTTACTTCCCAGGGTTACGCGAATAGGGTAAATTGTAGAACAAATGTCTCTTCATTTGACAATCTTTCACAGAAAAAATTGTTATAAACAATCACAGAAATAGTAAATAATGGTGCAACTACAATTTATGGTTTTGCACAACCATAACTATTATATGACAAGAACCACAGCTATATGGCAACTATTTAATAATATCTGCCAATGCCAGATGGATGTGGTTGTTGTCACATAATATTTGTGATTGTGGTAATTAAAATAATAATTATACCATATTTTATTATTTCTGTGGTTGTCACAACCATAGAGTTTTTTCTGTGTTGGGTTAGTCCATTAAATACTTATAAGGCTTCAAAAGAAAATCGATTTTTCGTATTTAATGGACGCTCTCTTAGAAACAATGACCTAATAAATAATGGTGTGTATTTTTTAGATTTGTGAAGGTCATTTTGTTGGTATTGCCTTTGATTTGGCTAAAGAGTCAAGTAAATTACAATTCAATTGCTCGGTCCTATATCTTGTTGTTTCACAGAAAGTAGATTTGTCTTTCGCTTTCCAGAAAAATAGTCCATATAAAAATGAATTAAATAAATAGTAAGTATTGTCTCTTGTTTACTTTCACTAAAAGATTAAAATTTGAATTGATAATAATAAATTTATATATATATATATATATATATTTTTTTTTTTAATGACATTAAAATAAAGAATAATTAATAGTACCTAAATTTCGTTTAAATTTCTTTCAGTATTGTACAGCTAATGAATAGTGGCATATTGAATAATATTTTAAAAAGGGCCTACCTTCATGGAATAGATAAAGTCACCTTCCAAACTGATGATGCCATATTTACGAGTGTCACTATTTCAGATATATATGAGCTTTTAATAATTTTATCGGGAAGCATTCTTCTGTCATTGATTTTACTATTTTTCGAGAAAGTTAAATTCCGGATTCATGAAAAGCAATTTGCTACTGTACCTGATTCAGCTCATTCTACAGCTGCTTTAATCACAAATAAGGAAAGTTTTTGAGTACAAGAAGAAGGCCACAATGGTTTAAATTAAGTTTTTAAAGAATTCATGTATATTCACTCTAAATCTGAATTAGTGAAAAGTAGGTCACTAATTTACTTTAGTCAAAAATTCTACTAATTAATAGTCATTTTTGACTAAAACTTTAGTGAAAAGTTGAAAACTTACTAATTGAAATAGTGAAATACAACTAATAATTAGTGAAAATTTGCATTAAAGTAAATTAGTGACCTATTTTTCATTAATTCAGATTTAGAGAGTTCAAAATAATTTAATGTCTGCTCCATGTCTGTTTCATTATAATTTTTACATATAATTTATATGATAATTATCCACTGTACTCAAATTATCGTTCTGATTGAAACTCGTAAGTGCACACGTGTTTATCAATCACGAGTGTAATCTTGTAGACTTGAATACTTAACGAAATAATAAGTTTCAAATTCACATTGTATAATTTTTATATAATATGTCCATCATTTATTTGACTCTCACCTTAATATATGGAATTTCTTGACAATTAATTAATACTGCAATGATTTATAATCTAATCCAACTGACCTATCTCATCCCGTGCATAAAATGACTTAATCAAGAAGAAAATATTTAATCTTAATGTAATCCTAACTTCTAATTTCCACAAAATATAGTAAAAAATAAATTTGTAATGAATAATCCATTACACTGTTTAAAATTGCAAATTAGAATAAAATTTGGTAATTCAATTATTTGTGTCTCATTTTATTATATTGAAAATAAAATCGAAATCATTCTTATTTAATGCGTAATAAATAATAAATAGATATAATAAGTTTATATAATAAGTATATATAATAATAAGTGATAAAAGATAAAAAGATAATTATTTTTAACGTTAATTTATCATATTGATTTCTGCACCTATTATTCTATTTAACTCAAGGTAAATACAGCCTTAATTATTAGCTCGCTTCGATAATGTGAATATTATAGAAATTACTTAGTTAACTATCCATATTTTACACGAAAATTAAATTATTCCTTAGAATATTTTATTTAAATTGTTCGTTGAAGATGTTCTTGTTTGATTAAAAAATAAACTGTTCCGTTAAAAATGAACATGTTTTTTTGTTGTTGAAAATAATCTTTTTTATTAAACTTATAATAGTGAAAAATCACCTAATTTTTCCTATTTGGAGAATATTTTGCGGTTTGCTGATTAAATATACAATTATGCATTAAATAATACGACTTTAGGAGAGAAAATTCTTCCTTACTTTGCAGTTTAATTTTCCCCTCGTCGAGTAGGTTTTTTTTATCCTTTCCTTTTTATGATGAAAGAAAAGCGTAAAAAAAAAAGAAAAGCGTCGTTCTTGAATTTCTGAGTAAAAAAAGGTTTGCTCCGTTGTTCGAGTATCTCAGCGAATAAAATAGTGATGTAAAAAATTCAATTTTCCTCGACAGTACTTATACTGCTTGATGGATTTAACGAGACGATCTCAAAGTAAACAATATTTTAATCATCATCTCGTTTATTATGATACAATGCACCTTTTTCGATGACATTATAAATGCTTTAAAGAGACAATTACTTTTCTAAGCCGTACTCGTTCAGGGGCTTTTATCCTAAGTAATTAATGACGACATTATCGGGCAAGTTAGCACATTCTTTCGATACATTCTTTTGCTGCCTGTTTTCACACGTGATTGATCGACTTGCACCGGATGCTCGACATTTTTCTCCCTCTGGACCACAGTTATACCTTTTTGCATAATTATGCTCGTTTTTCATTTCCTTATTCGCAAATGAAATATATGAAACAAACACTTTGACACTTTCTATAAATGTACAAATAATTTTTTAAAGTAACATGTTGAAAAAATGCGACTCCGTAATATTGAAACTCTGTTCATAACGTTGGCGGTTTTGCTTAATTCTGCTGCTAAGTTTAGATAGAATAATAACGATATTCGTTGGAAAAAAAATTTTAACTATTTTTCCTATATATTTTTTAATTATCATAATTATTCCTTCATTAAAAATTTTATATTTTTCTGATGAAATATATACCCGAATTATATCAATTAAATGTTTTGGTCATCAATGATATTGAAAATACGAATTTCCAGATCTTATAAACTTAAACTTTGAATCTTTTATAAATAAAAATTAATCTAGATTAATTTCGATTATTAGATGTTGATAATAATTTAATTTTACTTATATTACAAATTCGAATATTAATTAGATCGTTTCATGTAATTCACTCATTTACAATTCCTTCTATTAGTATTAAAATTGATGGAGTTCCTGGACGAATTAATCAACTAAATTTATTTATAAATCGTCCAGGAATAAAAGAAAAACGAGTTTAAAATTCCCGAATTTGAAAATTCCGGAAAAACCAAAATTTCCGAAATAGAAAATTCGCAAAATGTTTTTTAATGTCGGGAAACTTCAATTTCGAGAATTTTGTATTTCCGAAATTTTTATTTTTCGTGGAATCTTCAACTTCGGTTTTATTTTTGATTTTCTTATTAAAGATAATTGTTATTTTTATAAATTTAAAACTCGGTAACTTTGTGAAACGTGCTGTGCAAAATTAGGTGAGATATAGCGTAATTGCTCATATTACGGGAGTTTAGCTTATACGTGCGGTTTTCCCATGAGTCTCTTGATGTATAATGCATCCTATCCAAGATTATTTAGTTCTAAATGGGATAATCCTCTGCCACTGAAATTATTTTGATTTCAGAATCCACGAAAAAATCGAAAACATTGAATTATTAATATATTAATGATAGGGGAGGCAGGGGCTATTCGGGACACTATTCATTATTGAATATTGAGAATGCACAAAAATTTTTGTAAGAAATTTATACAAATCTTTGTATGGGGTGTATGTGTGTGTGAAAAAGATATTGAATATCATATGTCCTACATATCCCCGGTACCGGGGTAATTAGGGACATGTACTTGGGGCAATTAGGAACACGTTGCGCAAAAGTACGTTAAAAATTCAAGACTTTCTGATGATCGCAAATCAAAACGTTCCCTGGAAACCAAAACAAAAACTTATGATAGGATAAATACATACAATATATTAAAACTTCATTACTTTTCTGTTTCAGGCCGAAATATGGAGCGTCTTCATTGCAATTTTGAGGAAAAGCGTCCGAAATTTACAAGCATGTACAGATGTCAATCTCATCGAACACGTTCTGCATCGACTATCGCGTGCAGAAACCGTCGTTGCAGGTAAAACTTGATAAAATTTATTATAATAGGTGCATTAAAAATATTCAATATCAGTTTACTTTATTCATTTGTGGTGTTTAAATTTCCATTTGAATTCAATGAATTTGCATAGAAATACTTTTAGCAAATATCGAGCTTACTCGCCTGTTTGGTAAAGCATTTTAAAATAGCGCTATAATCATACAAAATTAAAAGCTGTAGAAGTTTTATATTTATTTTGGATTCGAGAGCGATTCTGTTTTCTCGATTTCACGATATTAGGTAGGTAGTATTTTTATTTTAGTCTGTACGAAAAAGGAAAAATATTAATGATATTCCAGCTTCTTTCTTTCAAACTTCTTTTTGTCGTTTGTGTATTGATTATTTTTTGATTTATCAATCTTACATTTAGCGAATAATGCTGTCCCAGGCACTATGAAAGGGATTAAATTTCTTAGGCAGTGAAGACAAAATGCGAGTTATAAACATGCTCTCTGGTATTTCACTCCCTAGGTTCTTCATATGCCATGGTGTTAATAATTATAATTTTTTCGATAGATTTAATGATCGACATGCTGGGAGTTTTGGCGAATTACAGCATCACAGTCAAAGAACTGAAGCTCCTGTTTGGTGCAATGAAAGCAGTCAAAGGAAAGTGGGTGAGTACGAGTTGTCCCTTAATTTTTACAAAAAATAGATTTTCAAGTAAATATTAAAATTTTCTTTTTTCAATATCTTAATATTGCTGCGAATCCAATTTGAAATTTTTCAATTGAACATTTCCAAATTTATTTATTCAAACTTGTTAAATATTTCAATTTTCAGTATAATATTAATCCCGTTAAAATTAGAACAGTCCCACTGAATTCTTGAATTCAAAACGTAATTTTCGATATTTAACATTTTAGATTGTGCGTTATTGAAAGATTGACTTTGATTTTTATTGATTTTCATTCATTTACTTTCCCGATTCTGTTGCAAGTTTTTTTAATTAGAATTTTTTTAAATTACAGCCACGACATTCGGCAAAATTATTAAACGTCCTCCGTCAAATGCCGCAGAGAAACGGACCCGACGTTTTCTTCAGTTTTCCAGGCAGACAGGGATCGGTAAGAATTGGATCATTTTTTAAATAAATTTTGCAATTGTCATTTTAAAAATCATGAAAATTAAATTAGGCTTTTGTGAAAATTTGAACATTGAAGGATTAAATTTTTAAGTTAATTTTTTTAAGCTTTTGGACGAGGTCAAAACAAATATTTCAATTAAGATTAAATAAAAAAAGAAAAAAAATTAAGATATAAAAACATGTTTTCAATCAAACCTTTTTTTATTGAAAACTTAAATCTCTAGTGAAAAAGAAAATTCTTGAGTCAAGAAATTTGTTGTTTGTTCTCCAACAATTTTTCTTTTCTTTTTCGAAAAACTTTATTACTCGAAGCTCTTTAATTTAACTTCAACTCCAAAGTCTATATTTATTTAAACGTTTTATAAACTATAAGCACCACTAAACTTTGCCTTGTAAATTAAAATCTGCTAACAACATATTTAAATTTCTATCAGCTTCAGAGGATTATAAATTTAACGTTGAATTCATTAATCTCAGCAAAATCTGCAGCAAACTTAGTGCTACTTACTAGTCAATTTGTATCTCAGCTTTAAAACTTGATCTCTCTTAATTCACAAACTTTGAAGTAAAATGTTTCTAGCTGATATGAAATGGCAAAATTGTTTCAATATAGCGGATTTGATATTTTGAGTTTTTAATTAAAACTTTTAAATGAAAAGAGTTGAAATGTCTTTGATTAACAGTTTCGAGGGATAGGATGATTAATTAGTCGTTTCTCATTAATTAGGCGGTGGTGCTGCCACCACTGGCGAAATGGCCGTATGAAAGCGGATTTACTTTTACGACATGGTTTAGATTGGATCCCATCAACTCGGTTAACATCGAACGAGAAAAGCCGTATCTGTATTGGTAAGTTCACAATATCCTCAATCACATAGAAAAATTCTTATCCGAAAAATTTTGAGCCAATCCGAAGCAAAAAATAAATTTCTATCTGAATCAATTCTAGTCAATTCGAAGTCATATAGAAGATTTTTATTCAAATCAATCTGATTTAATTCAATGTCAAAGAAAAAAAATCCCTATCTGAATCAAAATGATCTAATCCGAAATTAAATTCTTGTTTTCAAACTTTCCCTGTAGAAGGTTATCAATTATTCTCCATTATTATCTATTATTTGATCTTGCAATAATATTTAAACTTATTTTCAGTTTTAAAACTAGTAAAGGCGTTGGGTACTCCGCTCATTTTGTAGGAAACTGTCTTGTACTTACATCTATGAAAATGAAGGGCAAGGGACTGCAACATTGCGTCAAATACGAATTTCAACCACGGAAGGTAAGTTTCTTATTTAAAAGAGTCTGAAAAATTAAAATAAGTATGCGGAACTAGGTTGAATTTTAGATCTCGAATTAGCATTTTAAGTTCCGCATCTTCTCGGGAAAAAGTAATTCTATTTTCGTTCTTTACTCGATGAAAAATTGAAATATCCTTATAAAGTTAACTTTTAATCCTCATATAACTTTTAAGACAATAAAGAAGACAAGAAAGATCATTATTAATTTTTCAACAAAAATTGGTTGAATTTTTAACGAAAAAGCAAACTTTCAACTGTTAATTTTTCAACAAAAAGAAAATGAATTTACAATGTAATATTTTTGTTTTTCAATTTCGAAAAAAATAGATTTTCTAGTAAATATTTAAATTTTCGATGAAAAAAGATGAATTTTGAAGCAATAAACTTCAATAGTTTTTGCAACGAAATATTTTAGTTTTCAGCGAAAAAGAATGAATTATGAACTAGATATTGAAATTTTCATTGAAAATACATGAATTTTCAACTAAAAATACTATAAAAACGAGAAGGACTGTGAAGCCTGAAATCTTACCAAAAAATTTGAAATTATAAATAGTTAATAGTGAATTATTTTCTCATTTTAGTGGTACATGATTGCTGTGGTGTATATATACAACAGATGGACAAAGAGCGAAATCAAGTGTTTAGTTAATGGTCAACTAGCTTCTAGTACAGAAATGACGTGGTTCGTCTCAACAAACGACGTAAGTTTTTTTTTTAAACTGTAGATGTTAAATGTTTAATAAGTCCGAGTCTAAATTCTGTTCTCAAATCACACAGCCTTTCGACAAATGTTACATCGGTGCAACACCAGAATTGGATGAGGAACGTGTTTTCTGTGGCCAGATGAGTGCAATTTACTGCTTCAGTGAAGCACTAACCACGCATCAAATATGTGCAATGCACAGGCTAGGACCCGGATATAAGGTTCGAAATTTCTACTATAAAGTGCATCAAATCATAATTTATAACTCACATAACTGCAGTCCATTTTTACTGATATATGTTTGTTTTCTGCAATAAATAAACGGGTTGTTTAGGATTTAGATTTGAGTAGACAACCTGTTTAATAGATATAGACTTAAACATTTCTGAAATTAAAGAAAAAGTACTTATAATATTTTTCTTTTGGTCCTAAATATTTAAAATAAAGAAATTGTTAAAAAAAAACTTTTTTGGGAGATATAGATATTAAGGTAGAGCTTGAATAGCTGAATTTCTTCATGTTTTTTAAATTTCGTTACAGAGTCAGTTCCGGTTTGACAACGAATGCTACTTGAACCTGCCTGACAATCACAAAAGGGTGAGTCAAGAGCTGGAGCTCTCGAGCATGAAGGACCAATGTATGCGGCCTGTAAGCATTTTTATTTCGTTTCCCTTTTGGTTTTATCGCATTACTTGCACTCCTAATCAGTCTGTTTATGCTCTCATGTCCAAGGTAACAACCAGGTTGTTACAACCTAAGTGAAGCCGAAGTCTTCGTCATTTTGTAAAATATCATGTAGGATACATGTTTCAAATGTTTTTCATTAGGTATTTCATTTAATGTAAATCTACAATTATTTACTCTATATGTATCACTTATTATATTAATTTTTTCTCACATAGAAAGGAAGAGATCTTTAAAAATCGAATCATTAATGTAAATTAATGAAAATTTACTTTTTTTAAAAATTATTTTTCCCTAGGACCAAGAATTTTGTCAGCAGTCATTTATTGAAGAACATTGTCATCAAGATCAGTTATTTATTCATTTGTAATGTTCATGCAGAATTACTCCACATTTCACTATTACACTATTTATTCACTATTAGACTTGTAGCAATTTTGTAGCATGTGTTATTTATTGTGTTTCGTGCTTGTAGAGTAGCTTTATGTATTTTTTTCATAAACTTTAGACTGGAAAATTTGCAGTCGATTGTATTTAAAAATATTAGTTTTTATTATTAAAGGCATAAGTTATTTATCACAAGAGCAAAAGTTTTGCCAATTTTATGTAAATTTGGTGTAACTAAATTTGCTCTTATGGTAATTACTATATGATTTTAAACGGAAATAGAAATTTATCTCTTAATCTATTTTAAATAGTTCTAGTTGGTGTTATGCATATTTCAGTTTCTAAAATGTTTTTTTTTTTTTTGAAAATTCGTATTTTTGTCGAAAAAAAAATCTTTTCATATTAAAATTAATAAAGTACCTAACTAATTTTATTTAAAAGACTTTATTCCCCTATTTTCGTTAAAAATTTCATCTGTTTTCAGAACAGTTTCTACTGTGAAGCCTGATATTATACCTAAAGTTTTTAAATGCATTTTCAAAAGTCAGACTTTTTTTCCCTAATACATACTTATAAAATTTGTATTCCAAGACTTATTGGAGTAAATTCTGAATTCTTGAAAAACATTTTTAAGTTGTCAACCATTTCCAACCTTGAAGTTATATTTGTTTTGTGATAGTAAAATGTAATTTTAGTAGACAGTAGAAAATCAAGAAAGCAAAAAATTTTCTCAGAAGACAATAACTTTTCCTTGTGTATAGGTACTTTATGATGGAAAGCTGTCCAATGCAATTGTGTTCATGTATAATCCAGTAGCAACGGATTCCCAACTATGTCTACAGAGTGCACCAAAGGGAAACGTTTCTTACTTTGTACATACGCCACATGCCCTGATGCTCCAGGTACTGAATTATTCTACTTTATTCTTTCATTATATTCCTTTTTCTAGAAATGAGAAACCAACTGGATGGGAATATAAACTAAAATAAAAATGCCAGAAGTTAACTCGCAATACATTTTTATCATATCCGTGGATTCGATATTTATTTTTAAATTCAAATTCCCAAAACTATTTTATTTTTAAGTATATATGCCAACAGAAATTTATTCGATGTTGCTCGGTATTTTAAGATATTTCAAGTGTTTTTAAGGACTTGCAAGGAATTTCATAGAGATTTTAAGTGATTTTAAGGAATTTAAAGATACTTTAAGAAATTTACTTAAATTTTCTGGTTGAAGAAATTGAATTTTAAGACGAGAACTGGGACCCAACACCCTTAAAACTTCCTATATTGCTTTAAAGTAGTTCTTAACAATTTTATAATTTTATAAATAATAATTCACACTTCCATTTCATTACAGGATGTCAAAGCTGTTATCACGCATTCTATACACAGTACGCTGAATTCAATTGGAGGGATCCAAGTGCTCTTTCCCTTATTTTCACAATTGGACATGCCTTACGATTGCGTATCTCCGAACGATATTCAAAGAGATCCTGCCTTGTGGTGAGTTATTCTTAATTTTAGATTTTATATATGGAAGGCTTCACACTCTTTCCCTACTCCCCGCAGATTTTCCACTTTTTATAAGAATTCCTCATTTTCCCCTGTCTTCAAGACTATTTTCCTTATTCACCTTTTTCCTTCTTTTTTATATTAAAAATTATTTTTTTCAGTTCCAAATTATTGGGGTTTATTTGCGATATGATGGAGAGTTCGCAAACCGTCCAGCAACAAATGGTACTAAACAGAGGATTTGCAGTAATCAGTTACATGCTTCAAAGAGCGAGCAGGGAACATCTAACGATAGAAGTTCTCACTTCGTTCTTGGAGCTAACGAAACACCTCGTTACGTGCCTCAGTGCCAATAGCGATTTGTTGCTGAAGCAGGTAAATAGTAGTCACAAAATATATTTTTTAATTGGCCTGAAAAGAAAGATAATATTCAATATTCGTCCAAAAGTATATAAAAAAATTTTATCGATAAATTTTAAACATAAATTTTGTTTAGAAATTTGAAAATTATTTAAAAATTTGAAATTAATTTTTAATTAATATTATATATTATATTTAATATATTATATTTAATAATTATATTTAATAGAAATAATAAATTATTTCTATTAATTCATCTGTTGTTTAGAAAGTTTTTAGAGAACTTTATCTAGATATTCTAAACAAAAAGTGCAAACTTTGTCCACATATTTTGAAGAGAATTTTTTTAACAAAAGTAAGGAGAAATTAACAAATATTTTTAAATGAAAATATATAATTTCTTTACTTTTAGCTCTGGACTTGAATATTTGTATATTTTTGTCTATCCCTTTTTTACGTTTCGATAAGCCTTCTTTTAATCCTTTGCACAATCAAAGTATTTAATTTTTTGCATTTCCATTTATATGTCTACACAATGTGGCAAATTATTATATATTACACACTTATAAATATTTTTAAGTTCCCTAATCATTGGACTGCATGAATCTACCGACTTTTGAAGCTTCCTCAATGTTCGTGGCAATTTTTATTTTTCTACTTATGTCTTGTGCTTGTCTTGTGAGAAAAATGTAACTTACAATTTTTTTAAATATTCATATAGCATTGCAATGAACAGCAATCTGTGGATATCACCCTCAATCTCTTGTAAAAAATCCAAAATCTTTTTTTTGCATCCAATTCTCTTTATATTTTCTTGAAATATATCTATATTTCTCTTTCTTTTCTTGTACATACCTTAAATTGCATTTTGCATCAATGCATGCCAAATTTTTTAAGTAAGTAGAATTCGAAATTAGAAAATTACTTCAGGATGTCTACTCACTCGAGAAATCTGGAAGATTAGGAGTTAAAATATTTAGAAAACTATATTCTTTTAAAAGTTTAATTATTTGCTTCTTCAGAAGTCATTTGCGAATTATTAATTATTATAATATTATAATATTGAATTATTATTTGCAATTTTTTTTGTGTATTTACACAATTTTTTCACATCTGGATTAGAAAAATGTTTAAAATGAGAAAAATCTCGAGGTACCTGGAAAAAACTTGATATTATCATGGAATTGTTTTTCAAGGATTTGAGTAGACACACTGTACTATGTATAATCAAATTATAATTAGCACAGTAAAATTCTCTCTTTTCAATTTAAAATTCTATCTTTTTTGAGAAATTATTTTTTAAATTTTGTATATCTAGAAATTTTTATATCTATAGTAATTTTGTATTTTTTCCATTTGCTCGATTTAATTGAAACAAATGAAAATGTGGTTGCTGGTTGTCTCTCAATAATGAAATATATAGAATATAGAGTAAGCTCGTATAGAGAAGTCGGGTAGATTGGTATGTCCGAAGAACAGGCAGACCCATGGTGACGCAGATGGTTTATTTTTCATTCCTGACATGGCAGCTACTGGACCACGTCCTCTTTAATCCAGCTTTGTGGATATACACCCCAGCACCAGTGCAAATTCGACTCTACTCTTACCTAGCGACGGAATTCCTCAGTGACACACAAATTTATTCCAACGTGAGGCGAGTGTCCACGGTTATGCAGACTGTTCACTCTCTCAAGTACTACTATTGGGTTGTTAATCCCCGAGCGAAGAGTGGAATTACGCCAAAGGGACTCGGTAAGTCGATGTTCATAGTAAATGTTCTAATCTAAGTAAATCTTCTAAACTAAGCCACTTTGATTCCATTTCACGAGGGGCACTAATCTACGTAGATGATAATTTGGATTTCAGAGCTTCCAACTGCGGTCGTATTTCAATTTAAAATTTATTTAGATTTTACTGCACATCGTAACTAATCGGTAGCATTTCCTCCTCTACACTTGGCTTCTGATTGGCTACAAAGTCACTGGAAGGAGAGAAATGGAGGAAAAGAAGCGCTCACGATTGGCTATGAAGTGTAGGAAAGTCTACAGTGTAGCTAAACTTAATGCAGTAATCAATTGAGAGCGCTTCTTCTCCTCCACTTCTCCTCATCCATTGGCTTCGTAGCTAATCAGAATTTTAAGAAAAAGGGAACAATTTTAAGACATAAAAAAAAGTAATTTTTGAAAAAAGATGTTTACGATATCTAGAAGTTCAACTAGCGATTTTTACATTCATTTGAATTCAAGAGTTCTGAAAATTCAAGGTGGATTAAAAAGAATTTAAAATAATTCATAAGAATTAAAAAGAATTCAAGAAGAATGTAGGTAACTACCAAACTTTTTTAATTCCTTGACATCGTTTGTATTTCTTTTCAAGTGAAAGATGAGATGAATGAAAATAGTTAAAACAAAAAGATATCAAAAAGATAGTTAGATAACAGATAGATTTTCTGGGAATACATGAGAGAAGAAATAAAATGAAAAACAAAAGTTTTGATGATAGATAAGAGAACAGATAAATACTTTGCAATAGAAATAAAGGAAAAAATACAATTTAAGATAAAAAATAAAAGTAGATTTTTAACTGATTAATTTTTAATTAATTTTTCAAAATTGTTTTTCAGATGGAACGCGACCTCCTCAAAAGGACATTTTGACAATACGTTCGTACATCCTTTTGTTCTTGAAGCAGCTGATTATGATAGGGCATGGTGTAAAGGAGGACGAGATCCAAACCATACTTAATTATCTGACGACGATGCACGAGGTAAGAAAAGTGTGTTGCTCTTCGATTATTGTTAGCCCCAAAATTAGGGGGCGCATCTTAAATTTTCTCGAGTGTAAAACTGTTTCTGTTTCTCATCCAAATCAATTCAAGTCAATCTGAAGGTCAAACCAAAATTACTAACCGAATCAATCCGATCTAATTCAAAATCAATATAAAAATTCAAATCAATCCGAGGTCGAAATGAAAGATGGCTTGAAAGTTCGAATTGCTTTGGATGGCAAAATTAGGATGGATTAGTTTCAGTTTCATTGGGATTTAAAATTCCGATAGAGTCGGATTAAAAAGTTTTTTAGTCTCGGATTAATTCCTATTGATTCCGACTGGAATCAATAGGAAAAAGCTTGTTCGGGATAGCCTCAGATTTATTGGGATTGATTCTGATTAAAATTTGGATTGGCCTCGGATTCCTTCAGATTAAAAGTTCAGACTAATTTGGCCCCTTCCATACAAGATTTGCATCCCTTAATACAAATTTAAACTTGTATTGGACTGTCTGGCTAAATTCGATAATTTTTCAGGATGAGAATCTGCATGACGTTCTGCAAATGCTCATCACCATGGTCTCTGAATATCCATCATCACTGGTACCAGCTTTTGATTCCAAGCACGGCGTGAGAACAGTCTTCAAACTTTTGGCAGCAGAAAGTCAATTGATCCGACTTCAATCCTTGAAACTACTAGGTTTCTTCCTCAGTCGCAGCACACACAAGTAATCTTTTTTTATTTAATTATCATATCATAATAATAACAACTCTAATTCCAAAAATACTAATTGTTGTAGGAGGAAATATGATGTTATGATCCCTTATAATTTGCACTCCCTGCTCGCTGAGCGATTGATGTTGAACGAAGAGACGCTTTCCTTACCCACCTACAATGTTTTATACGAGGTAATATTTATATTTTTTTTTCACATCACTGATTGTAGACAGCAATTGATTGGCAACATGTGAAGTTATTTTTATCTTCTATTACATATTATAGCTATTATAGTTTCTTCAATAGATTTTATAAACTATCCAAGAATTTCGAAGAATTATAAAGAATTTCCAGGTATTCTTTAAGAGATAAAGATAAAGATAAAGAAATTTCAATGAATTTTAAGTAATCTTAAGTGATTTTACATTTCAAAAGATTTAAAGTGATATAGGAAATTTTTGAAAAATGTCAATATATTTACTTTTTTGTCAGAGAAGTTTGTCTAAAAATCAGGGAAATTGAAAAATTGAATCTTGTGGCCACCCTGGGTTTCTACTCACTTAAAAAACAAAAATATTATTCAAGTTTTATATGTAAAATTTATATTTTCTTTTACTAAAAAGAAATGTATTATTTTTTTAGTGTGAGTTCGAGAACAAAAAGTATTTACTTTTGTAGTTCAATCATTAGTCAGTGTTATTTGTAGTTTTATTTTTATATTTTTTTTGCCATCTTGATTAGAAATATTAAGAAAAATCATAATTAAAAAAATCTCGAGGTACTTGAAGAAAAATTTAAATTATCACCGAAGTTGTTAAACAGCGCTTGACTTCGGCTATACTCGGATGGGTGCCTTCATACCTGATGTATTTACCAAAATTTACTAAACAGTACATTGAATAATTTTTATGTTGAAGTACTCGTACATTATTTAATTTGGAATCGTCGCAAAAAAGACTTTTTAAATAATTTTTTTATTTCAATTTTTAAACGAAGTCGTCCAAATTTTGCAAACTTTGAAAATGTACTTTGATAAAGTATTTAATAAAGATATTTTTACAAAAAGTCTATTGAGTAAACGAAATGTGAAAAATAATTGTCTCAAAATGTTCAATTTATTGGCAATCACCAAATATATCTTTTTCTAGCCTTTGTAATTACGATTTCTAAATATGAATATTTGAATCCTAGATCTTGACAGACAACATCAGTCAACAAATTCTATACACGAGGCATCCGGAACCAGAATCGCATCATCGAATAGAAAGTGCTAGTAAGTCTGAACAAATTGCAAATACATTCCAACAAATTCCAAAATTAAAAATTCCAACTTTTGAATTTTGCCTTTACTTTAAATATAATTCAACAATTTCTCGATATTCCAGATATTCTTAAGGTGGTGGCAACATTAATTCGACAATCAAAAAGAACTGAGCAATTGTTTGAAGTGAAGAAGCTCTTTCTCTCAGACATGACTTTACTTTGTAACAACAATCGCGAAAATCGACGCACGGTTTTGCAGATGTCAGTCTGGCAGGAGTGGTTGATAGCAATGGCTTATATTCATCCTAAGAACGCAGAAGAGCAAAAAATATCCGACATGGTTTACTCCTTGTTTCGAATGCTGCTTCATCATGCTATCAAATACGAATACGGCGGATGGCGTGTTTGGGTCGATACTTTGGCAATTGTTCACTCTAAAGTAAGAGACCATTGAAACAAAATTTTTAATTCCTATCGATTCTTTGTGTGGCTATTTATATTATTATTGCTTTGTGTGTCTAATCTTTGGCAAATTCCAAAAATCTAAATTCTTAATTTGTACAATTTTGTAGGTTTCTTACGAAGAGTTCAAACTTCAATTTGCTCAAATGTACGAGCATTACGAAAGGCAGAGGTCTGATAATATAACTGACCCAGAATTAAGACAGCAGAGGCCAATCAGCACGATTTCGGGATGGGATCAGCATCATCCGGTCACTAATGGATACACGAAGCCGACATCTTGGGTCAATAAACAACAGGCGGAAATTCAAAATGTAAGCTGAAAAAGAATTTTTACATTCTCAATAAAATTGTGATTTCAAGGGATTTGGAAAGCGATTTCAAAAAAATTGTTTCTGTTTTTAAATTACTTAAACAACTTGAAATCACCTGGAATCTTTTTAAATCATTTAAATATCACGAAACCTCTTTAAAGTGGGATTTAAATTCTTTTTTTAATTTGACGGCCTAATGAAAGTCTTTGAAAGTAAAATTTTGTTTAAATCATTGTAACCCTTTGAAACTGAAGTCTTTTAAAAGATTTAAAATTCCT
The DNA here is from genome assembly GCA_900474275.1 of Synergus japonicus. Lineage (NCBI taxonomy): Eukaryota > Metazoa > Arthropoda > Insecta > Hymenoptera > Cynipidae > Synergus > Synergus japonicus. The sequence goes on from UCOH01007819.1 coordinate 70,851, forward strand.
AGAACTCATTATGATTTTTAAAAAACCGCTTCAATTTTTCAGGAGTTTGAAGCACCCGAGACCAACGATCGGTTGGAGGAATCCTGCAGCTGTGACTTGAATTCGATAGACAATACCGAGAGCGACGGAAGTCCCGCAATTGTTAAATCCCATAGTGGAACCGTTGACACCCAACAGTCCAGCGAAGTTGTTTCTTTGGATTCGAGATTAAGTGACAAGCCCGAAACTCCAACAACGGCTCGGGAAAATCGTCTGGAAACTCCGACAATCTTAGAGAACCGAAGCGAAGTCGTTTCCCCAGTAACAACACAAGAGACGAGTGAAAACTTTCTCATCGAGAGTTCGAATGAATTCTTCAGCGAAGAGCATAAAGTTGGAAGTTCGAGTCCGAATTCGATGGCTCATGACACGTCGACAAAGGAATACGAAGTGTTAAGTCAAACACAGGAAACCGATGCTTCCTCGACGACGAAAGAGAGTGAAGTGACTACATCCGTTTCGCCCTTCGAAGATGCTGAGGATGTTGAAGAGAAAAAGGAAGAAGAAGAGAAAGAAAAAGAGGAAGGGAAAGGGAAAGAGGAAGAGGAAGAGAAAGAGAAAGTGAAAGAAGAGATCAAAGTTGAAGTGGAAGCTAAAGAGAAAGACGAGGTGGTAGAAGACGAGAAGAGTATCGATACTGAAGTGGAAGATGAAAAAAAGGAAGAAAAGGGTGAAATCGTAAAACAAGTGGAAGTTGGAAAGACTGATGAAGAGGAAAAGGAGGAAAATGAGAAGGAAATAGTAGGAGAAGTAAAAACTGAAGTGGCAGAGGTGCAAGTGGAGGAATCAAATAAGGAGTCGGAAACAATGAAAGAAGAAAGTGAGGTCAAGTCAATGACAGAGTCCCAGGAAGTAAAAGTAGAAGTAGAAGTAGAACCTAACACCGAGAAAATACCAACACTCGAGAAAGAAAGCTCTGAGAAGGAAGTTGAAGATGAAGTCGAAGACGTGAGAGAAGAGAATAAAGAAGGCAAGGAGGACGACGAGTGTTTGGAAAAAAGTCTTAATTGCTCAACTAGCTTATTAGAGAGCGCCGAAACCTCTGAAGTAGAGATTCTAAAATCAGAAACATTAGAGAATAGTGTGTTAATTAAGGAAGAGGTAGTCGAGAGTGAAAGTGCTGTTATTAATGGTAGCAAGATGGAGTCCGAAGGGGAGGTGAATGCTGAATCAACCGAGCCGTCCAATATTTCTACTAGCTTAAGTGATAAAACGGAACTTTCGGTGAGGACTAACGCCGAGGAAGTAACGGATAGTGTTTGTAATAATAGCGATGTTCAAAGTTCTGTAGATAATGTGACGCAAGTGCCAAATTCAATGCAGCAAATTCCAACAATAACTACGGTCTGTGATGATACTAAAAGTTTACAAGACGGTGTGCCTCAAAAGACGGTGTGTTCTAATGTGATTGCAAAGGACAATCCGTTACCAAATGGCTCAAGTTCACCGGAACACGGGGACGTGAGAAGAAGAACGAGTTTGCCGAATGCACACGTTCCTGAAGAAAACGTTGCTGAAACTGGTAGGGGTGAACTTCCCTCTCTGTCTGCGCCCCTCAGACAAAACTCCTCGCCCCAAAAACGACCAAGGAGTGCCTCGACTTCCACGCAAGTCGACCCGAATCACTTTGGTTAGTATATTAGTTAGGTGCTCTCGAAAATAATTGTTCCATTTAAAGAAAAGATGATGTATAAATTATTAAAAGGATTATTATATCTTGCAAAAAATTCTTCTTTTAGTTGATCATTTTCTTTTCTCCACAGACTTGAATAGAGCCAGACAAACATCAAATCCTTCCACGAGGCCTATGTTCAGTCCAGGTCCAACAAGGCCACCTTTCAGGATACCAGAATTCAAATGGTCTTACATTCACCAAAGACTACTCTCAGACGTCCTATTCTCACTCGAAACCGATATCCAGGTTTGGAGAAGGTGTGTATCTCAAATTGAATTTAATTGAATTTTATTTTATCTTCTTCAAGCAAGTCAAAATGAGTAAAATAAATTTGTCTTTCACCTGAAATCCTATATTGAATTATATTTTGCAGTCATTCCACCAAGTCAGTCCTCGACTTTGTCAATAGCAGCGAAAACGCGATTTTTGTTGTGAATACAGTGCACCTCATATCTCAACTCTCTGACAATCTGATCATGGCTTGCGGTGGATTGCTGCCTCTTTTAGCTTCAGCAACATCACCAAACGTAAGATTATTTATTGAAATTATTTTTTTATTTTAAGGGCGTTGAAACCATGTTCTAACACCTTTTTGAATTCTTCGTTTTGTGAAAAAAAAAAACTTTGTAGACAAATTTTTATTTCAAAAAAGAGAAGCGCTATAGAGCGAAAATATATCTAGTTATAATATTTGTTGAATAAAATGAAGAAATTAAATTTTGACGTTGGAACTGGGTTTCATAGCCCTTAATCTGAATTATCTGGACGCTGGTGTCAATATAGTAATTGAAAATCAAAATTTTAGAGCGAGCTAGACGTGATCGAGCCAACACAGGGTATGCCAATCGAAGTGGCAGTGTCATTTCTTCAGAGGCTAGTCAACATGGCCGACGTACTTATTTTCGCGAGTTCACTGAATTTCGCAGATCTCGAAGCCGATAAGAATATGTCCAGCGGTGGAATTTTGAGACAGTGTCTTCGTCTGGTTTGTATTATTCATAATTGAACAATTAGTTTCTACTCTTTTACCATAATATATAATAGCAATAACAATAGCTATATGAGGATTATTCACAAAATACGTAAGAAATTTATAAATGAAGTAGAGGTAGAGTATTTTGTGACTGAACCCTTAATTTTATTTTTATGAATCTCGTATACAAAGTTTGCTTCTTTCAGTCGCTAAATGCAATAGATAAAATACTTCTTGGAAAACGAAGTCCACTTTTTAATACCTTTCACAGACGCACAAATAATTTCAGACTCCAATCTTACGACAAAATATACACAAGAATAGTTTAAGAAGACCTAAAATTGTTGCTTTCAGTTGTAGCACAAAAAATTTGATTTATAATCTCAAAATTCAATCTTTTCGTATTACAAAAGACATATCGTTTGAATATTAAAGCAATTGGAAGGAAAAGTTTCAATTTTGAAAATAAACAACAGAAAGCATTAAATATGGCAATTATCATAAGAAAATAATTTCTTGAATAAACGCTAGATTGCACTATATTAGAACAATACACGCGTAATTCCGGTAGTCTAGATTAAGAATAGTATCGATATCGTTGCAACTGTGTAAAAATTCAAGTAAATCAGTTAATTATTATAATTATGCTAATTTTGTAAGTTCTATTCCGTAGATTATTTAAGGGCGCTGGGCAAAAAATACAAAATAAAAAAAAAGATAAAATCTGTAGAATGACTCAAATCTTCGTCTCATTTCAGAAACATGGTAAAATCGAATAAATGTATCGTTTGATGGGTCCTTTAATCAAGATCGGCTCCTCTATGACAGGACTTGGGTTTAGTATCACTTCTCAGGAAAAAGAAAGTATTTTTGTTCAAAATGAATTTGATAAAGGTTGAGATTAGAGATTGAATTTAGATATCTTTAACTTCAGCTTTTAATCAAAATACTTTCTTTTTCCCAAAAAGCGATATTAAATCCAAATCCTGCCATCCAGAAACCGATCTCAATTAAAGGACCCGCCAAACAATATATTTTTTTGATTTTACCAAGAAATTTAAAAAATGAGGTGGAGATTTAAGTGATTCTACAGTAATATTTTTTTAAAAAACGCTCCAACTCCCTTAATTGTAATTTTCGTCCCTGGTTGCAACGACCTGGTGAACAGTAAAACCTTTGTTTTCTTTAATCGTCGATTAAACTGCTTGTTTAGGTCTGTACATGTGCCGTTAGAAACTGCTTAGAGTGTAAAGAACGTGGCAGAACATACAGCATGTTAGGTCGACAGATTGGTTCTAGTAATAAATCACAGCACATACAATCACTTATACGAGGAATCCAAATGTCGCCTAAGGTGTGTATTTCACTCAGAATTAGCTATGAAGAAGTTTTGGATTCTCAATTTCAGGCTTTGCTGTCCTGTTTTTCGATTTTAATTTAAATGCACACTGAATGAGTACAAAATTCAATTAAAAATAACAAATAAATATAACTATTTTTGATTTAAAAATAATTTTCTTTTGAAAATTGGAGAATTTCATTTTTTGTTGTAAATTTATCTTCTTAGTTGAAAATTAAACTATTATTTCCCCTATTTTCATGAAAGAAATCACGTCTGAAATTCAGATTCAAATAGTCTTCCAGTAATTTGAAAAATCTTTCACCCCCTGAATAATGAGAAAGTTGTACAACTTTTAGAACATCGTGGATAATTTAGCGAGTCAGTTGAGTCCTGTCAAGGATCCAGAGAAACTTCTGCAGGATATGGACGTGAACAGATTGAGGGCTGTTGTTTACAGAGATGTTGTGAGTATTCGATGAGATCCCATCCAGTCTTATTTTAATACTATTTCTTTTCAGAATTTGAACTGAGATGATTTTTTTTTATTTCCAGGAAGAAACCAAGCAGGCTCAGTTTCTGTCCCTGTCTATAGTTTACTTCATCTCTGTATTAATGGTTTCAAAATATCGAGATATTTTGGAACCCCCAGTGACTCCTCGACCGCCCAGTCCTGTAAAAATGATACAAACAAATGGAACGGGTCTTAGATCTGGTAGTCCGGCAGGTAAGACTACATTTTTTATAAGTTATTTTATATTTTTACAATCCTTTATTTAGCGATGATATGCGATAATATTCGATAATATACGTTTCGTCAAACGAATAGTTTAATTATTTTCTTTATAGATAAAAGCGAATTATTTTCTTTATAAATAAAAGGGGGTTTTCAGTAAATCGATAGTTTCCAATCGATTAATAGAAACAATCGATTCCTCAAAACTTTTGAAATCGACTTTTGTCCAATGAGAAATGTCTATTCTTTTTTTTTTCTCAACAACTGGCATACCCTGTTCATTAATTCGTCTTCTAGTAAATTTGTTGTTTCGAAGATTTTGTTTCGCTAAGTATAACTTAATCCTTTTGAATTTTCAAAACTCTTACGTGTCAGATAGCACAATTGTTCTAAAGTGTCTCAGTTGATCTTGCTCGTTGGAACTTTTACAGAAAAAAAACGATTAAAGCATGATAGAGGATATTTTGAAAGCATGTCTTGCGGTGCTGATGGATGCAAACTTTTTAAGAAGGGGAATAGTTGGGTAGATCAAAAAACAAAGAATTTTGAAAATTATAAATCACTGTGACAAAAAATTCTTGAGCCTTCAATAGAATTAATTTTCTTTTTCGTTGAGAAATTTTAGGTTTGCCATACTGATCTTGAAGTTAAAATAAAATCTTTTTTTCCCTATTGATCAGATTGAATTTTTTATAAACCTTGTAGAAACTGGTAAAACTTATATTTCAACTCCAAGATCATTGTGGCATACCTAAAAATTTAAGGGTTTCCTGTTGAAGGGGAGTAACAACTTTTTTTTTCACTAGCAGTCTGATTTAAAAAAAATGTTTGTTTTTCAATGCACACTAGGGAATAAATAATAAGATTAGAAATGTTACTAATATTGAAAACTTTTAGCGTTATTAGATTATTATATTTATAATAGAAGTAGAGGTAAACTCCCGGTCATGTTTATTTATTTTTCTTCTAATTTATTTGAACGAAAACTGAATGAAAAAAAAACTTTTTACTGATTGTAAATTGTGAACGAAAAAAGATTCAAAAGAATAAAATGGAATCCGAATTGATTGGCTGAAAATTTGATTCGAGTTAGGATTAATTTGAATTAAAAAGTTTTTTTGGATTTGTTTCGGTTTCATTTGGAATGAAAATTCGGTTTGAATCGGATTGAAAAGATGGTTCGAATTAACTTCGGATTCATTTGGATCGAAAGTTTAAATAGTTCGAATTTAAAAATTTGTTCAAATTAACTCGGATATTTTCTATAGCTTATCAATTACTTCTGAATCTTTCTGAATCTTTTTCCGCATACCTTGCTGAAAATCAAGGACAGAAAATGGGAGTGTCCTCATGAAAGGGGCGTTAACTAATGATAATAATGAGCGTAGAATAATTAATTACATGGACGTGGTTTAAATAGGGGCGTAGCTGCTTCTAAATAATTCTTGAAACAGCAGCGACGAAATATTTTTATAATAATTAATATAGAGTTACAGATACGTTCTTTGTATAGTTTTTAATAGGGTACTGTAATTATTGTTCTGATTATGCAAATCCTGTTGCACTAAAAATTATTCAACCACGAATAAGAAGACAGCACATTGATTTACCACCCTATAGCAAGCATGTGTGGTTGCACTGATAAATAATAGATAATTTGACATCTCTTTGTATCTGACAGTGAGAGTTTTGATGTTAGCCGAATGTTTTTGCACTTTTTCTCCAGGAACCAGATACATTCATTCTTGATGCCATCTCGTCTAGAGTCGACTTTATTATTTTCTTCGAAATTAGTTAAATTTTTGGAATCACATCTTTTGCCCGAAATCCATTAACTCCAGAATATGGAAAAATACCTAAAAAATATTTACCGCATTTTTTTGGTGTTTTTCCATATTCAAAGTTTTACGTTTTTGGGATAAAGATGTCGACCCGTTTTTACGGCATTTTCATTGCAAACTATCTAACATTTACATATTTCATCTTCATTATCTTTTCATTTCTGTTCTTCTCAATCCCAAGACTTTATTTTAATATTCTCCTTTCTTAAAAATTTTAATTAAAGCTGTTAAGTTAAAATTCTAACATAAATACTTATTGCGGAATTTTCTAATTGTAATATCACAGAAGCAATGATTTAACGAATATATAGACTTGTTAAAAAAACATCAAAAGTTTAAGTCCTTTTATACATGGTCTTAATCCTTTAAATGCTAAAGTAGATCCATTGGTGCTTCCGATCGATTCTTTTCTGGGTAGTGATGGGTTTTTTTATTTTTGGAGAAAGATACAATAATAGAGAAAGGTACAATAATAAGGAAAGATAAAAAATAGAGAAAGATAGGGTGAAAGCATGGTTACATGGTAAATGTGGTTCCACAGCGGATGGGAATGGTGGTGAAGGGCGGCCTCTGTTTCCACAGTGGTCTCACCATGTGCACCCTCAGTTCCTTCCGGGGTCACACCCCAACGCCAATGCCAACCATCACATCAGCCAGCACCACCACCAGCACCCGCTACCGGCTGCCAGGCACCCCAATAACCGCCAACCTTCCAACTATTGTCTCTCGAATCACCATAACAATCATCACAATCACTATTCGAATAATTATAACTATCATCGTCATCACTACCATCATCATAATAACAACAACCATCACCACGCGCTTCAAAATCATATCGATCAACCCCGAAATCTCTATCATAATAACTCTGGTGTTGGTCTGCAAGGTAATTAATGGCTCGTTTTGTTTCTATCCACGAATGACTTGGTCTCAGAACCGTAATTGCTTTTTTAAAATTTAATTTAATTTAATTTAACTTTTCAATTAAAAACTATCTTAAAAATATATTTTTTGACTACTTTTTCGAATTTGTTTTAGAAATTGAAAGAAAATCGAACCGTAGAGTCAAAAGATCTCACCACTGCCACCAAGTTGGTTACGAACGAAAGTCAGAAACGAATTCAGGGGGTCTGGACCCCCTTCGAAGTATCAGACTCCCTAAAAAATATTTAACATCAATTGACTTGTATTGTAAATTTTACGTTCGGTCACCCCTCAATAATTTTTTCTAGATGAGAGTTATTAAGTTTTAGAAGAGGTTTCAACTAGTTTTTCTAATTGAAACTAGATGAAACCTCTTCTATAATTAAATTTTTGTATAATAGTTCCAAGAAATAGTTTTCCAAAAAAAAATAATTTATTATTATAACAATATACGCAATGAGTCAGAACATTCTAAATTTCCAAGCACTCTTGTTAATTACGGTTCTGATTATGGCATTCGAGATACGTGCCTGTGCTTGCTTCTAATACCCAGCTTAACAACTTGAGTTTATTTTGCACTTTGCACTCTGGTTTTGGTGTATTTCGTGGCACAGTTGTGTTTAAATAATTAAGCTGAGTGCACTATGTTTATATTGTCTTCGCTTTGAATGTTAGACATTGAGGCAGTTTACACCGAAGTAGTAAACAATAGAAAGTCTGTAACACTTACTGACTGTGCAGTTACGAACAGTTCATTATCATTTGCCGATAACATTACCCTCCGTTGGTAAAGTTACCTTATGTAGGTAATGCAGATTTCTATCAGGGCGGACGGCCGGTCGATATATTTGTGATCTTTTTACACCGTGTTGTAAAACCAAAGATCGGTCAAAATTCCTATGGTACAAACTGCCTCTTTGAATTTCGTCGGTTTGCTCTCATATTTTGTGCATGTTTATGTAAAATTGTAAATAACAGTGAAAATATTCAGAAATATGGACAGTTTACGAAAATAGCTACTTTTCTATCGTAATTCTTAAAAATATTAAAAAATTTTAGGAACTCTTTTTAAATTCAACTTATCTAATTTCTTTAAATGCTTTAGAATTTCTTAAAATTCCACAAAACTTCGTGAAACTCTTTGAAATCTCTTCAAGTTTCCAAAAAAAAATTGAATTCATTGATGTCTCCCAGAAGTTCAAAATATCATTTGAAATCCCCTAAAAATCCTGAAAAATCCAGGAAATTAGTTGAAATCCATTGAAATCTGCACAAGTTTCTAAAAATCTATTGAAATCCACTGAAATCCCTAAAAATTTCAGAAACTCTTTAGGTTTCACATAAAAGTACAAAAATCCAAAAGTTTAATTGTAACAATCAACTTCAGTATTTTTGTTTCACTCTGTAAATTTTTCCGAAAGCCCAAATGAAAATGTTACAATTTTTAAAATGAAAATGAAAATTTCACTAGGAACTTTTCATGCTTTCATTTCTTAAGTTAAATCAACGCACTGGTGTATTTTTCTTATATAATTATTATTTTGCACGATTTCAGTTCACAACAACATTTAAGCTGGTCTGCTGCAGTCAGTGAAATTACTATTTTTGATCAATCTTTTTTTTTTAAATGTCTTGTATAAATGTATTTTATGTCGTACACAAATTTACCATCCTTCGCATGAATTTTTATGCTGAAGTCGACTTTATGGAATGACGGTGAATATCGAAAGTATCTTTAAATTTTGACTCTGAATTTCAGGAAGCGGTCGAGTTAGTCATTCTGGATCCCAAGATGATGGTGAATATGAAGTTATCGTCGTGGATGAAAATAACTCTTCTATTTTGGCGGATCACGACGTTCCTTCTTCTGGTCCTCCTTCGACAAAGGTAAAGACATTATTTATTATTTTGCACATTAGTATCGAAAGATTTTTGCATTTCATTTGAAAAAATAAAGTAGTTTTGGCTCAACTAAAAATGTTTAAAACCTTACATTTATATTTATCAAAGGGCAGATCTCGAATAACTATTAGAAAGTGGTGCTTAAAATTAAGAGTTAATAGAAATTCACCTGAATTGTTTGAAAATTTTTGAAAAAGTTTTAGTGGTGCCGAAATGTTGATCCAATCTTTAAAATTTGAATGTTCAACTATCCTGTTGGAAATTAATTTTTAATATAAAATATAAGATTAAAAACATTTTCGAATTTAAAAAATTGTATCGCCTTCCGTGCACCACTACACCTTTTTCAAGAAATTAAAAAAGTTCCAGTGAATTTTAATCACTAAGACGTAAAAATTTGAAGGGCACTATCATGAAAAATTCAGTTTTCTATTTTTAAACGCCACCTAATAAATATTTGTTTTTCTGGTACTGACGAAGCTATTTAATAAAGAATATAGAGTAGATTGGATTTTTTTAATCGACGCTGCATGCATATTAAATAGATCTTTATTAAGCTATAAAATGTTGCTTAATAGTTTCATAACGCTTAAAAATTCATATTGAATTTCGGAATCATAAACAGACAGTTTTTCTAAGAAAATAATTTTTTATTGGGGGATCATAAAAATTCCTCGATTTACTCAACAAATATTATCAATAGATATTTTTTCACTGTATAGCGTTAGTTTCTTTTGAACTAGAAATTTACATACAAAGCAAAAAAATATGTAATTTTAAAAATCCTTCTGTAAAAGGAGGAATTGAAAATTTGGTCCAATACCCTTACTATTCCAGAAAACTTTAATATCTGTTTATGACTCACTTGTCAATGGCTTAAAGCATTCCCGCTATAGTTTTATGAAAAATAAGTTTAGTTCTCGTCAATTTTACCTAAAATACATAGCTAAGTAAAATTGGTTATTATTTAAATTTAAAATAGACTGAAGGGTATTTGAAAACCCCAATAATTGCATTCTAATTCATTTATAGAAAACCCTCTCGTTGTCGTTCTCATAAAAAAAATGGTAGTCAGTTTGAATAACAAAATCGCATTTAAAATTTAAATAGACCTAAAGTAATTACATTATGTAATGCTCGTACCCTCGTAATTCGTAGTAAAAAGAGACGTGACTGGAAGAAGTGATTGAAATTGAATGTTCGTTTCTAGATTTTTCAAAGAGGCATTTCCTCTTATAAAGGCAGGATACGTTTCCAGCAATACGTGGTTTGCAAATTACATTCTAAGTTCATTTCCTCAAAACTTGGAGAGCTTCACTCCACAAGTTCATTGCTATTAAAATTATTGAGAATTTGCGAACTTTAAATTAGATTAGCAAAGAAATATTGTTAAAAAGTTAACGAAAAGATTAATATTTATTAAAAAGTACAGTTTTACGTTCTTGAAAAATGAACGTTTAACGTTCAAATCCAGGTAAATGCAATTTTCTTTTAGATTCAAAAAAATTATTATAACACTGATAGCAACGAAAAATGTTTATTAAAAAATAGTACTAAGATAAAAGTTTTATAACATATTTTGCGGGCTTTTCTAAATGTCTAAATTTTATTGCTCTCGAACTTCACAGCATGTAAATATTTGTTCTTTTAAACTTTCCATCTTAATATACTGTCTGCTTGCATTGCTATACGTACTAACTACTGGTTCTCAAGGCTGGTCCTAGGCCACGGAATATTCACGAGGAATACACCTCGACAGAACCTCCTCTTGGCTCTTCTTCAAGGCCTGAACTTCTACCCCAAAATACACAGGTAACATTTCTCAATGGTGCCGGAGACACACTAAATTTTAACACACTAAATAAATGTAAATAAAAATTATTAGTATTACAGCAAGGATTTCGAAATTCGGGGATCTACCAATTGTGCAATTGCAGACTTTGCATTTACCGACGGTCCATCGGCAATGTATATCACTGACATATCGACCAATTTTCTATGTTTTGTGGGAATCTAAATTACCTACGGTTAATAATGTTACCGATTGATGTTAATATTACCGTCGCATGGTAATTTACCGGTAGAGTGTTTTGTACCGTCTGTAATTGCAATGTCAGTAACTGCACGGTTGGTAAGTGTTTCAGAATCCCTGTCATACTACTTTTAGATTATAATTTTTGAAAAATGTCTATTTCGACACGAACTCAGTAATTAAACAAATTAAGTCTTATTAAATCGATTTATAAATTTATAATACTATATTTTGAATACCATTATTATTTTTTATAATTAACAGTAAAAGAGCTTTTTTACATTGTCTGAAGATATTTCACTGTTCTCAGATATTTTTTCTGGGGTTTTGTAACACTTTTCGGAATAATTAAGGGATTATTTTATAAAAGTGAAATATTAACGAATAATTGAAATATTCCAAATATGTATTGCATTTATGTCAATAAATTAAGAAAAACTAACATCCTCTAAACCGGAAACCTCATTACCTCTAAAATCAGGTAATAATAATACACTAAGTTAAATTGTAACTTGTCTCATATATTGTTTAATATTCCTTTCACTCGGTATATTGGGCATTTCTCTCTTTCACGAAAACTTTTCTCTTTTCTAGAATTGTATTTTTACTAGAAAGGCTTGTGAAAGGCCTAGTTTAATTTATAAGTCTACTTTATGTATTTTATGAGACTGCCTTTTTAGCGTTGTAATATTATTATACTGCATGGTACTACGTAATTAATTCTCTAGCATATATCTGTATTTTTGTAAACAAAATATCGTATTTGACAAAATTTTAAAGGTTTTGTAATCAGTTTTTGTTAGTTGTGAGAAGTGCAATTTGATTATTTATATCCTAGGTATAAAGTAGAAATAGTTTCTTATCAAAGATTCCTCTTTTTTATTATCTTGAATAGTTAGACCTATTTTATAGAAAATCCAATAAATAAATATTTTTATCATTCACAAAAATCTATTACTAAAAAAAAATAATTTTACTATATACTTTTCTCGAAAATCTGAAATCCCTTATATGTGAATTCATATAAGGAATTCCTTATATAAATTCCTTATAGAGAGAAAATAATTTCAAATATACAATTTCCCGAAATTTGTTTTAAAAATAAATTCAGTAAAGTTTAAGTTTAGTAAACTTTGTTTTATTGGAGAAAAAATATTATCTCCTGCATTATCAGAATTAAAAGGACTTTACAACTGGGGAAAAGGTGGCCTCATATTTTCCGCTGGCGAACTTTAGTTTAAAATAATTTTTATTTTTCTTCAGAGCAATGACTCGAGTGAAGAAAATGGACAAAGAAGCAACATCACTGGCGATCCAAGTCCATCAGAAGTAACGACAGATAACGAAAATAAACAAAATTCTTCCGAAGAAGCTTGGACTGATGTGAATTTGAATGAAGATGGAGACTCAGTACCAATAACGAATCAAAGAAATGGGGCTAGAAATGCCAATAATATCGCTCATTCCCATGGTAATTTAAAAAAAAATTATTTATAAAAAAGTGACCTACATATTTCTTAGCTGTTTTTATAAAATAAACAATTTTTTGACTATAAATTACTTTTAACGATAATAGGTACTGTGATGACTGAAATTTTAATTTTAATTTGAACTTTTGCAGGTGAACTTCCTGACAGTGAAGGGGAGGTAATTGATCGAGAAGCTTTTGCAAACTCAGAGCGAGGTGAAAAACCAGTGACTGAGATTTCAGTCGTCCGTGTTCCTGATCATCTGATGGTGACACCTTCCGCACCAAGACCGGATGATATACCAATTAAAGGACTCGTCGATCACATTCCAGTACCAACTCCAACTCGAGAAGCTTCATTAACTCAACAGTTGGAAACTGCTTTAGGATCCGTGTGTCCTCTTCTTCGCGAGATAATGGTTGACTTTGCCCCTTTCTTGTCTAAGACGCTTATTGGATCTCATGGACAAGATTTACTTATGGAGGGAAAGGGTAAATTCACAATTAATTATTATTCTGAATTATAAATTAATAATTAAAAATGAAAAATTTGATTTAGGTTTCAATTTAATCAAATTCATTAAAACCTTTTTTTAAACTCTTTTCCAGGATTAACCACATTTAAGAACAGTAATTCAGTGGTGGAGCTTGTGATGCTTCTCTGCTCGCAGGAATGGCAAAATTCCTTGCAGAAAAACGCAGGACTTGCTTTCATTGAACTTATCAACGAAGGAAGGTAGAGAAAACAAATTAATTTTTTTTAATGAATTCTTCTTTCAGCTTATTTTCAATATTTCCGAAATGTCATTCAATATAAAAGTTTTGTAAGCTAATGTGATTTCGTAATTAAACGTTTTCAGATTATTATCTTGTGCAATGAAGGAACACATAGTGCGAGTTTCTAATGAAGCTGAATTTATCCTGAATCGAATGCGAGCTGAAGATGTTTTGAGGCACGCGGAATTTGAGGTGAATTTAATCATTCTTTTTACTTTTTATTTTTTTCCAATTCACTAAGATGGTAAACAAGTAACTGAAAACACTAAAGTTACTTATAATTTTTAACTTCATGAAAGAAATTGAAATTGTAGTTAAATTCGTTTTAATATTGTTAATTCATCAAAACGTTAATTTGTCATAAATTCAATTTATCAAATCTTCAACTTAACAGAAGCTTCTTTTATGAAAACAGACACTTATTAAATTCGTTACTATTCATTTTCAGTCACATTGTGCACAAACGCTGTTAGATCGTCGAGAGGAAGAAAGAAAATGCGATCATTTGATAACAGCCTCTCGAAGACGCGATAACGTAATGGCGAGTCGAATTTTGGAAAAAGTACGCAATATTCTCACAAATAAGCACGGCGCTTGGGGATATATGGATCCATTGACTGCTAAGTAAGTGAAAAAAATAAGTCTATTTCTTCATCAAGATTTTTGGTTTGCTAATACTTATAATATAAAAAATTCTTAATGAAATTGATTTATTTTAATAAATGTACAATTTAGGTTGACAGAATACTGGAAATTGGATACTTGGGAAGACGATACTCGTCGACGTAGACGTTTCGTTCACAATCCTCTGGGTTCAAGTCATCCAGAGGCAACACTGAAAGCTGCTTTGGAACATGGAGCTCCAGAGGACGCTATTCTTCAAGCTCGTGAAGAATTTCACGCTCATCTTGCAGCCTCGCGGGCTTACCAACAACAGTTGCAATCTCCAGATCTTTTGGACGATAACGAGCTTTTAGTCGATGACAGGGATTTGGACAGCGATCTCGTTGGTAGGAATAATTACTAGACTACTTATATAAGAGTGTGTCAACAATGACAAAGTCTTAAGGGATTTTCAACAGATTAAAAATAAGACTGTTATATAAAACTATCCCTTCCCTGGTACTCACGATATTTTAAATTGAAAACTTGGAAAAGACGTTGAATTTTGTTCTAGAGTTTCAGGAATTTAAATATTGTATTTTTTAGGACCAGTGAACATCACCGCAAAGGCAAAACTCATCGCGCCTGGAATCGTCGCACCTGGTGTTATGTCCATCACGTCTTCCGAACTTTACTTCGAGGTAGATGAGGACGACGTCGAATACAGGAAGATCGACAGTGAGGTTAGTGCCTTTTTATTTTTTATAACAGAGAAAGGTGAAAAAATTTTTATATCGTATCGAAATATATCGAACATTAGGCCCACTTCGCAGGTTTGAAAAAAAAAACTGAAATAACCATGCACGTGTTTTAAAAATAAATTTGTTCGAATATGCGAGAACAATGAGGTGTGAAGTAAAATTTGGCAAAATTTCCAACTGTTAACTTTTTAACTCAGTAAATAATTATGTTCGCTACGTTCTCTGCTCATTTAGATAAGTACATGTTAGGGTTCTACATTTGCTTCTACGAACGCAATCAGAGCGACTTGTTGCTTTCAAAGTTATCTGCTTGAAAAATGGTCACTCTTTATCACGTCGCCTTATACTAAACGAGTAACCACTCGAAAAGTATTAATGAAGTCCTTATCGACTAGTTGTTTTTTCTGCGAAGTAAAATGTGAACTGAGGAAGGTAAACTGACTTTTGCATGGTTCTTATACAAAAGTGAGCATAGGTGTTAAAATACCTATTTTCAGCTGTTATTTTCTTCATTTTGTGGGATATCTTTTTGAAGAAAATTATTATCTTTATTCGGGTATTTGAAATTTGGGTATTTATTTATTATATTTTCGGTATTTTTTCACATTCTGAATTACTAATTTATTAACGGCTTTCATAGAATGTGTAATTCGTTGAGAATCATTCAATAGATTTAATCAAACTTAAACATTTTCAATTCTTAGAAGTATTTTAATTAGATCCTGAAAGCGATTGGGAAACCGTTATTCTTTTTCGATAAGACACCAGCTTGACATCCGTTTCTACTACCACAGATATAACTTGCGTGTGATCACGAGTACATCTCTTGGTAGCTAAGAATAATGGTAGAATATTAATCATGCGTGGCAAGTCTGGAATTTAAATAAATGCGATCCTTAAATGATGAGACGTGGTGAAAGCTTCTAGTCGAATCGACCTGTCCAGTGTCCATTATATTATGTATTATATTCTAACGAGGGTCGAATTCAAATCAATTTCGGCAAAACATTCGACAGAGTAACGTACTTTCGTGAGATTTACTATTTACAATTGAGGAAGAGTATTTCAAAAGAGCTTTAAGGGCATATTATATATTATGTACTTTGAAAATTAGATTTTTATTCATTTCAGATTTCTCATAGATTTGATCCACAATAATGAATATTTTAAGGGATTTTGACAAATTTTACTGAATTTTAAGAGTTTTCTAAGATTTTGAGAGATTTTCAGAAATTGAAGGGCAGCATCTCAAAAGGGTTTTAAGGGCGATATTTTGACATTGAGCCTTTTTATTCATTTTAGATTTATCATTGATTTTATCAAATTAAGTGAAGGAATCAAATTTTAAGAGTTTCATCGGTATTTTAAAGAATTTTACATCTTGTTGAGGAATTTAAAAGATTTCAAGAGATTTTAAGGAATTTAAAAATATTTTTAAATTTTTGAAATCTGAAATTTCTTGAAACCTTAGAAAGCTATTAAAACCTTTTAAAATCTTTGGAGTATTTTACACTTCCTGACATCTGTTGGTGTCCTACAAAAAATTTTTGAAGTCGCTTAAAATATTAAAATTTTTCCAAACATATAAAAAGTTTTATAAAAGAGAATAGTATTGATTAATGGTATCGTTAGTTTGAAATTAATTAATAATTACCGAGTAAAATAAGAATAAAGAAGATTTATCGCTCGTGTGAGGTGAATTGATAAGGAATTCGTTTAAAATAAATTGCAACTTCTCAGATATACTTTTAAATCTCATTAAGTCCTTTTGACTGAATATTTCAAGTATTCTGAAATAATTATGAAGTTTTCTCAAATACTCCTGGATATACTTGAAGTATTTTGAACTAACTGAAAAATTCTGAAGTTTTCTCAAACCTTCTTCATCCAAAAGGAAAATTTGTGAGAAATAGTAAAAAAAAAAAAACAAAAAAAAAAGCCAAGAATAGAAAAAAGAAAAAAGAATAGTATTGATTAATAGGATCGTGAGTTTAAAATTAATTAATAAGTGCGGAGTAAAATGAGAATAAAGAAGATTTATCGCTCGCGTGATGTGAATTGATGAGGAGTTTGTTTAACATAAATTGAAACTGTTGATTAATGAAAATAAGTCAAATTTCTAGAGTGGTTTTTGATCAGACTTGAAGAGTAAACATGTAATATGAAAGTATAAATATAAAAAAAAATATATATATATACTATAGAGTATGGACTATTACTGTAGATTGTAACAACATGCCTGACTATCCGCGTTTCGTGGAGGTGGTCGAGGCAGAGTAGACGATGAACGGATGAAGGAGGTGGGAAGGGGGAAGTAGGGAGACGATTATCATATATCGGTCGTAGATCTCGCGTTTGTATAACTAGGGAATAAAACAAACAGAGGTGGGCCCCATGGGGCCGACTGATCTTCAGGGTCGGCAATTATGAGCCCCCCGCGGGGTCCGAGTGTCTACCTACCTACTTTTATCTCTTTCTATCGCGCTGCTTGACTTCGTCGTCTCGTTCTCTCTTTCTTCTCCACTTCTCTTTCTCTTTTTATCTTGCATTTCTCTCATCTCCATCGTCTTTTCCACCACAATCTTCGTTCTCTCAACAAGATATCGCGGATAGACAGGTACTCAGGAATGCACCGAATATCCAGTATCCTCCTGGATTCTCGTTCTCGGGATATTCTGAAAACTCGACAATTCCCATCATCTTTCTTTGGAATGTTTCTTTACCGAATTCGCAGGCTTTTTTCGAATTTTGGTGATTCCGAGTAGAAAGGTTTTCTTTATCAATTTGCGGATTATATAGATTTATTATTTTTTCATACTTCGGGAAGGGATGATAAATTTTAAGAGGGAAGTAGATAATAGCGGAAAGGGCTTAAGGGGGTAGCTATATGTCAGGAAAGTCAGAAAATGTCAGGGAAAATAGAAATTGACATTTACGCTATGTTATTCTTGTTGTATTTCATATAAGGATTTTATAGTTTATTTAACAGATTTTAGAAACTTTCCAAGGATTTCGAAGGATTATAAAGAATCTTCAGACATTTTTTAAGATTTTATATGTTCATATTTTATATGTATAATATTGAAAAGATTTAGTGGAATTTTAAAGGACTTCATGAATTTTAAGAAATTTTGATTTTTATAAAATGATTTTAAGGGACTTGATTGAAATTTTAAAGAATCTGACAAGATTTTTATGATTTATACAAAAGTTTGTAGAATTTTATGTAATTTCGAGAGGTTTTCTAGAATTTGAAGAGATCTTTACGTATTTTAAGGGATTTAAAAGTTTTTCCTGGAATTGTAAAGAATTTTAAGAAACTTGTAATGGTTTAATGCAATTTTGATATTGTTAAAATAATTGTAAGAAATTTAAATATTCCTCGTGAAAGTAAAAAAATTTCGAAAATTACTTTTGATTTTTAAAGGATTTTAAATATTATAGTGACATTTTAAGGAATTTGAAGGTGTTTTTAGAAATTTTAAAAGATTTCAGCGAATTTTAAGGGATTTCAATAAGTTGCCTAAAATTGGAAGAGATTGTGATGTATTTCAAGAAATTTTAAAGATCCTCGAGGAATTAAAAAATATTTCAATAGATCTTTAAAAAATTGTGTGGAACTTTGAAGTATTGTAGGAAATTGATCGTATCGATCGATTTGTCAATTCATCTTCAATAAACTTTTCAACATGAAAAAACTTAAAAGTCCTATAAATGATCCTTTTTGCATTCGCGAACTTGACACGTGCGCTTTATTCTTAATAAACACCAAAGTTCTCGCTTGTCCAGAGACTCTCATTAGCTGAAAATATATCCTCAGTATTGGGTGGTATCTTCGTAGAATTCTAGCGATGGATCACTCGATAGTCGAGTCGAGACTTAAGCGATCGTAATATGTACGCAGGAGATGCATAAAAGTAGCCCCAGGAGAGAATACATTGGTTCCTCTCAGGGCCGAGTCTAGATTAAGAAAAATAATGAACAAAAACAAAAAACATCAGCAAAAATAAATCTCATCCAAATTGAAAAAATTATAAGTCCACTGAATTATAAGTTCGGGAATTTAAGAAAATCCGGGATTTGTTTGCGAATTGGAAAAAATCCGGGAAAACCCGAGAATCGTCCTTGAATTTATTTTTCATTTGAAAATCGTTAATCTCTTTTCAATTCTTTGAAATCCCTTGAACTTCTTTAAAATCGATTGAAAACTCTTAAAATCCTATAAATTTTTGAATTTATTTTTAAATCTCTCGAAATGTCTTGAAACCCTTCAAAATCTTCTTTGAAATTTCTTCGAATTCTTTAAAGTCCTTTAAATTTAAAAGAAAAACGGTTTAAATTGCTTGCAATTCTTTAAATCAGTAAAATATCTTGAATTTTTTTAATTACCTCAGCCGCACCTGATTTCCTCCTGAGCTTTGTACATTTCTTTTTTATTTATTTTTCTCTTGGTCCCTGCCGAATCATGGCGCCCTCCCCCTCCTTTTATAATGGTTGAGGCAAATGTATTTATCGTGATTTATCGTTTACACGGGCCTCCTCTTGATTCTGCGCATCCGATAGAATGTTGTGTGATTACGTCCGTTGAATTATCGATAGTCCATGGAAAGCATTAATGTATATATAAAATAAATAATAACTTGAAACGACGAGCATCGAATTCACCTCTGTATCTGCATAATTTCGCATAATTTTTGCGATAATTAATAAGACACATGATAAAAGTATTCTGTTTTCAAAATTTCATTCAGTGAATATCTACTGAGAATCAGTAAGGCATTGAAATTTAGTAGTTAAAGAATTAAGAATTCTTTAATTACAAAAATTAATTTAAATAATTAATTAAATGAAATTCCATAATTCTACTGATTTTTTACTGATTCAAGTTTAGAGTAATATTTTATTTACCACGGCGAATTTTTCCTCTAGCAAAATTTCATTGGAGTATTTTCTGTACAATTAAGAGAAAAGTATCGCAAACAAGTTTTGCATTTATAAATTTATTGAACTTTTACTAGGAAGTATCTTTTATTGCAGAATTTCTATCATTGCTGGTGGCATCGTCACTTTTTTTCTCGTACAAGTTTTACTTTAATTTATTATTTATGTATATATACAGTACAGGCCATAAGTTTGAATACATTTTCTGTTTTTCGATGATCATTTAAGTTCTCTTAAATTTAATAATTACATCAAGAATTCAATTTTTTCTTTCAAGTAAATTAAAAACTATTATAATTCTGCTTAAAATGAGTTTAGAATGAAGTCACTTGTTCAATTTTTAAAGAAGTTATTGCAAAAAACGTCCAATTTTTTGTTAAATAAAAATATCAATACCTTTCAAAATAATGAATATTTTAAAAATTTCTTGGGCTCATTTTAAATGTAAATTTATATGGAATCTGATAGACTCTTTAAATAATTTCACATTTATTTTTTTGCACTGTACACGGGTTTAAATTTGTATTTAAAATACGTAAAAAGTTCAATATCACCAAATCAGTAGAAAAATAATAAAAACCAAATGAATGTAAATTTTAATACATATTAGCAGAAACTTCATGATTAATTATTTTCTATATTTTATAAAAATATATTTCTCAACAGGAAAAATACTCAAATATGTCCAACTTTTTCGCATCAGGTTTAAGTACTCGCACAATGCAGGGTAGTAATTGTACAATTATTCCAATAACTCTACCAGATTCCATAGAAATTTACCTTTCAAATGAGCCCAAGAAATTTTTTAAATATTCATAATTTCAAAAGTTATTGATATTTTCATAAAACATTAAAATTCGACGTTTTTGTCAATAACTTCTTAAAAATTAACAAAGTGACTTCGTTCTTGGCTCATTTTAAGCAGAATTTTGATAGCTCTTAACTTATAACTTGAAAGAAAAAATTTCATCTTAGATATAATTAAATTTAAGAGAATTTAAACGATCATCGAAAAGAAGGTGTATTCAAACTTTTGGTCTGTACTGTATATAATAATTTACGAGATTGGGTTGCATCGGCAAAGTGATTCCGCGGATGTTTCGAAGAGCAGATCATAGAAATATAAATGACAGAGATGTCACGGAATGCCTGTAACGGAACATTCGCCAATTAAGTATCTCAGAGGCTAAATGAGGGAAAACATTAAACTCTGGATCAACATGTATCGGTCGGACCGCATTTTTATTTTTATGGGGCTTGCTGGCGCCGTGCCGGAGTCCCTCGTCACATCGTACGTGGCATATATGATCATCAAAGACACACACTTGGCATCCCCATGGGATATTATCTCTAAGATTGAGCAGACAGGTGGTCTACGATGTTGCCAACTTTAAAATTGTTAAAATTCAAGCCAACTGTTGCTGCTATTTCGATTTTGATTGCTTCAAGGTCGCTTGCAGAATGCAGATGGTTGATAACTTCCTTTTACTTGAATATATATAACTTCTTCTGAATATTAACAGTCATCACAAGTTGTCGCCTATTCAACTTTTTTTCTTCACCTTTTTGCTTCCTCATAAAGGAAGAGTGTCATAGTAGTCGTGACAATTTCAAAAAAATGTTCGTGGTTTAATTTAAAATTTAATATTTATTTATTTTATTATTTATCTTTATTTTTTAAAATTTTAATTAAAAAAATTTTGTTTCTCTTATTGAATGAATGGCTATCACACTTTTTTGTGAATAACGCGATAACTTAAAGACGGATGCAGATAAATTGATAAATAAATTGATGAAATTTCGTGTGTCAAAATTTAAATTTGTCAAAAATATAAATGTAACCGAATTCTCAAATTTCTGTCAAAAAGGTTGTTCGAATTTTATGAGATTTATTGTTTTAGAAATATTAAAAGATTTAATATTTCAAAGAGTTTTATCAAAATTATAATTTTCAGTCAGCGATCACAGAAAAAACAAGGACTGAAAGTGTTTACAGTTTAAGTCAGTTTTTAGGCTGAATTTAAATTTAAGTCATTCTAAAAATTGACTTAAACTGTAAACACTTTCAGTCCTTTTTTCCGGTGATTTGACCGCTCTCTAAATCTGAATTAGAGAAAAAGAGGTCACTAATTTATTTTAGTGCAAATTTTTACTAATTGTTAGTTGTATTTCACTATTTCAATTCTCAGTTTTGAACTTTTCACTAAAGTTTTAGTCAAAAATGACTAAAAATTAGTAGGATTTTTCACTAAAGTAAATTAGTAACCTCTTTTTCACTAATTCAGATTTAGAGAGCGGATAATGGGATTTTATAGAATCTAAAGAAATTTAAAGGGATTTGGCGAGATTTCTTGGGATTTTAAGAAAAAGGAATAGGTTTCAAGTAATTTTACGAAATTTAAAGGAATTTCGTGAGATTTCACAAGCTTTTAAATATTTTTAAAGGATTTAACGAAACTTTATGGAATTTTAAGTAATTGTAGAAACTTTTAAGAGATTTCAAGGATTTCTACAAAATTTTATTGGATTTTTATGTAACTTGAGGGATTTAATGAAATTTTATAGAATTTTGAATAATATTGACGAATTTAAAAGGATTTTACAAAATTTATTGGAATTTTCAGAAATTTTATGGGATTTGACGATATTTCGTGGAATTTTAAATTATTTTAAGGAATTTGGTGATATTTTAAGTAATTTTAAGGAATATTAAGTGATTTCTTGAAATTTAAATGATTTTCATATGATTTCAAAAGTAATTTTAGAGGACTAAATGATATTTTGTGGAGTTTTAAGTAATTTTAAGAGATTCAAAGAATTTTTAATAATTTAAAGAAGTTTTACTGTTTTTGATGTGATAATAAGTAATTTTCAGGATTTTACAAAATTTTATTGAATTTTCAGATATTTTAAAGGATTTAATTAGATTTCATGGAAATTAGAATACATAATGTTAAGGTATTTAAAAAGGTTTAACAAATTGTATTGAGATTTTTAGAAATTTTAAAGTGTTTTATGAGATTGCATGGGTTTTAAATAAATTAAAAAATTTTAATAAAACACGTGTAACGTAATTTATATAACTATTAAATTTATATATTATCTATCTACTAATAAATGTCTATCAATAGTTTATAAAGTATCACATTTTACAGAAATATGTAAATATTAAAGAAATATAAATTATAACATTTAAAAACAAAAACTAAACGCGCGTTCGGTCTCGTAGATGAAAAAAGATGAATAGTTGACGACCTGTGAAGACTGATTTAAGTGTCAAAATGAAAGCAATCTTAAAAAACAGTAGAGGCCATAATGCTTATGGAAAATGGATGAAAATGGTTCTTATGTCTAACGGAACATCATCGAGAGGCATCGGACCTTCAGGTACCGATATGATGGAGTGCTAGGAAGATTGCCGGACCACCGGAGTAATGTCTGCACTAATAGCAGTGATTACCCTGCCTTGTTGGAAATGAACCCGCCTGTTCATGCTGGTCAGCCTGTTCTTCGGGTTTTGCTCTCTAGTGCCCTCGCCCTGCCCACAAATTGATGGATGTTTACCAAACTAACTGCCTTCTCAACGCTTACTTTGCCGTCTTTGCCCCTCGGTCATGAGCTACCACACCATTCAATTTTATAAATCTCCTCTCTGACTTTTTACGTATACTCTTCTTGCGGAAGAAATGGTTTCTTCCCAGCTCATTTCCCACCTTCTGCAATATTGTCTCTTCTTACAATTGGTGCAGAGAATTTGTAAATTTAAAAAAAATGGTCTCGAAAATTTTCATAATTCTATAACTTTTTGAATTTTTGTCCAAATCGACTGGCTAAAGAACTTGACCTTTATTTTGAAACTCCAAATGAGTATATCAAAGGTCAATCCAATTCGTCAAATATTTCGAAAGTTATTCTGCTAACAAACTAAAAATCTAAAGATTTTAAAGAAGCGAAAGCGATTTGCTCTTTAAACGAATTTTTGAAGGGATTTCAAAAGAATTGAAAACTTCCGTAGATATATTGCTTTCCACGTATGAAAGAAGGAAATATTTTTAGAAGAACAGTCAATTTAAAGAGTTTATGATACACTGAACCCATACTTGAGGAAAAATTGCTGAATCAATTTTAGCAAGAGGCGAAGAAATCTGCAAAGCAGGTGTAATTTATTGCTTGTTCGTTTAATGAGTGCGATCACGAGATAGTAAAGAACCGGTGAAGAATAAGCAAGAGAAAAATATTGCTGTATTTTCAATGCCTGTACTTAAAGTCAAACTGATGGGTACGAGCACGATCATGGAGTAATTATAGTTGCATTATTACAACGTCACCAGCAATACATCAGGCCGATATCATACATATGCATTGCATAAAAAAGAAGGGCATAACATTAAGCCGCGAGCTGGTGTAGTTTCGCCGTCGACGCCCCCCTGTCATTTCTCTCTACTTCCTTTTCAATCTGCAAGAACCCACTTCTTTATTTATCTTTTTTATCATTTTTAATTTGATGCGCGTGCCAGAGAGAAATTCCCAAACACTTTTTTTCTTCGATTTTAATCGTTATTGAATATCCTTTCTGAAAAAAGTCATGTTACAGTGTATCTCGAATATACCCGTGCAGAAATGGTAGGGCGCCAATTGGGAAAAATTTGGCGCTCGGTCCGGTCCCTTCTAATTTTTTTTTATAAATAGTAATTCTTAATAAGAATAAATTGTTAGTTTAAAAATTTAAAAATTTATTCCATAAACTAGTATTTAAGGAGAACTTGTTATCGTATATAATGAGATTTAATTCCTTATTAAATATCCTTTTTGAATGAAGTCATGTTACCGTATACCTCGAATATATCGAAAAAATTGTCGAAATCTTGATTTTGTTCCAAAATTTTGCAGAATTTTTTTCAAAAATTTTGGATAAAATTTCATCATGTGAGAAGATGTTAATCTTCAAGGAGTCGGTTGAATGCTGACAAGCATATCAGTGCCGTGTGTAAGAATTCAAGTCATCGATACACTTCACATTCACTCATCTTATTCGAGCTGAAATAGTATTTCTGGTCTTTATAATAGGCGTGACCGTCGATTATCTTTTGAAATGGGTGATGATGAATATCATAGGAAATTGTCTCGTGCCACGTCGGACCTGTCGACAGGTGCAGGTAGAAGAGGTGGTTATGGCGATGTTTCGGCTATTAACCATAATATCCATGGCGAAAGATCACGAAAGATCGAAAGAGTAAACGGAATAAAAAATAAGGAAAGAGCATCAACAGGGCCGTCTTCATTTTTTAGAAGCCTTCATCAGGATTGAAATTTTTTGAAAAATAATTCACCTAACTTCACGAGTTGTTGACTAAGTCTGATTCAATCAAATTGGCTTCCTTGTTAAAAAAATCGGATCAGGTCAGATTCAACCGGATTATAATTCTTGTATTGACTTCGGATTAGATCGGATTAAATCGGATAGGAATCCTTACCTCGATCTCGGATTCATTCGAACAGGAATCTTTGGTCCCACTTTGGATTCAGGTAGAACGTAATAAAACAGTTTAGTTCGGATAAAAATGCCGGAATGGAATGGATTCAAACGAATAGAATGTTTTCTGCCCGAAACTTTTGCCAGGGCAGTGGTGGTTGGAGGATATAAGACGGTCCTGTTGGTAAAGACGTGTGGAGAACGGAGAACAGGATCTGAATTCTGAACTTGAAACCTCTAAGGTATGGATTCATAGGCGTGGTCGAGGCGTCTCGATTCGATCCCGGCTTGTGTGACGGATGGCGCCCACCTGTGGATTCATTCACTAATCTCCGCACTAAGCAAACAGTCGGAGCGCACCCCGTCATTATCGCTGACGGCGTAAGTAGCGCTGTTCCCTCCTTCCGTCGATATTTATTGTGCCCCTCTCAAGTCGACGCCGAGTTCCGCTTCTTTTTCGCCAACAATTAAACGCCCGGCTCGGACCATTTTCGCGTCACCCTTTTGCCACATTGGTTCTCGATTTCTGACCCCTTGTTACCTCATGTATGCTCCAACAGACACCCTAATTATCCAGTGCCCTACCGAACTGCTCTGCCATCTGGAGTTCACTTTTACTAGTTTCTTTCTTTCTTCCTTCCTTTCTTCCATTCTTTCTTCCTTGTTTGTTTGTTTCTTTCTTTCTTTCTTTCTATCTTTCTTTGTTACGTCCACTTCATATATGTAATATAACATAATTTTTTTTAGATAAAATAAAAATACTCACCTAATCTCTGTAAACAAGCACGAATGCGTGTGACAGTAATATTATCGTATCTCTTCGTCTCTCTTTCGGCCTCTTCGGGTGTCTTCGTACCTCTTCGAGTCTCTTCCTTTAGGAAGAGATTTAAGTCAGCAGCAACACTCATAGGTACCTCTGATGCGCCAAATTTTAGGACTGTAGTGTGCCCTCTATTTATGATGATTGTTCTCCCAGTTAGGGAACGCTGTTGCCCCAGTCGGGAATGCTCAACGCTGCTACCCCAGTAGTACAGCAGATAATCCAAAATAGGGATACCCAAATCGATTCTGATTCTTTCGAATAATCGATTCTTGGTGCCTGAGGATCGATTCTTGACTTCGGAGAAATCAATTCCAGGAATCGACGATCTCGTTGGAATCGAAGGATCGATTTCCAACCCTAACCCAAAATGGTGTTGCTGTTATACCAAAGCGACAGTGGCGCTGCGTTACCGAGGTCTGGACAGCATCTATCTTAAAATTCTTTCGGTGTAGCGTTTCGAGCATCTTCGCAATTCTTTGAGTGTTTTCGTACCACTTCACGCGTCTTTGTATCTCTTCGAACGTTTTCGTAGCTCTTCAAGTCTCTTCGTACCTCTTCAAACGTCTTCGGGTCTTTTATGCTGTCTTCGTACCTCTTCGAGAGTCTTCGCATCTCTTCGAACGTCTTCGTATCTCTTCGTAACTCATCGAGAGTTCGCTAATTGAAATAAGCGTATGGTGGGGGGAGTACAGTAACTAAATCAGTGTTATACTAAATGAAAAGTACGGAAAGAGAAAGTCGACTGCCAAAAAATATAGTTATTATGTGGACATCCTGATTTTTTTTGAAGTGAGATATATACTTAGAAGAAAGTGTACGTATGGATTATTATTGATTGAATAATGAGGAAGGCAATTAATTTGGACGACTAAATTACTATAATAAGACTAATTTGGGAAACAATTTTCCAGTTTCGTGACGTTTGGTAATCGATCAAACTCGCGTGCAGACGGCAGCGTTGAAAACTTTTTAAGAATTGCTAAGCAACACTCATTCGAGGCGGTGAATTAATTAATATTAATGAATGTATCGCGACAAGCGCGAGAATCGTGAGAAAGATAGCATCTGATCGGAGACGCATATTAAGCAAACTCAACACGATTGTAACCAAACTATTTTTGTATGTACATCTGTGACTTTAACTTTATGTTAATGCAGCTTTTTTGCGTTCACAAATTCGCTTCGTCGATAACACTTAATATGCAAATCGTTTCCTCTATTCAAGGTGTGATATTTGCAATGAAAGTGCGTGATTTTATCTATACGGCACACATTGTGAAAACGAAGAAAACGTTAAATGCTTTTGATTAATCTTTCCAATTACGCTTTGCTTTAATTCGAAGTGGAGAAAGTTAAAGTCTTATGCAAGTAATTATAAGAGGTTTCATACCATTTTAAGTGATTTACGGAACTCTAAGAGAATCTTCCGTCTTTGAGAATATAAAACAATATTGAAAATATTGTTGTTGAGAACTTAGTTGGTTTGGAAAATTGATTTTTCACATAAAACCAATACCTTCTCCTAAATGATGAGAATGTAAAAAGCTTATGATGTGCTCTAAGAATAACTAATTAATCACAACTGTTTACTGCGTAATGACGTATCCAATTTATACCTTGTACCCTAGAGCTATTAAAAATCAATTTATCAATAGTCCTGGAAAAGGAAATTCGAATTGAACTTGAAGAGTACAAGTAAAGCAGAAGGAAGGGGGAAATATGCTATCAAATAACTTGCAGCGTACGGATGCTTTAATTACTGGTTATATTCATGATAGTAAGCACGTTCGAGGAAAAGATCGTTATAATATATCCTTTCCGTATGTTAAGTGCATACCTATCGCAAAATGCATGTATTGATGTACAAATGCAGGATTGCAGAGCGTGCACTTATGGCCGAGTACTCTAATTGACTTTATAATGATAAAAGTCGAAGAAGCAAGTCAATTTACTTTTCTCGATCTCGACTGCAGCTTAATCAGCACTTAAATATTTCAATACACGATAAAATCGGATTACACTATACGTACTCTAATGCGAAAACATCTCGTAAACGATTTATATCAACTTTCTTTCGTTTTAGTAAACCTGTATATTGGAAACTTAAATAACATAGTTTTATTATGTTTACTAGAAGTTTATGTTTATTTTACATATTGTTTATTTTATCTGTGTGCTTTAAAAAAGGCTGCATTTCCAATACTTGTTTTCGTGAAATTTTGCAACAAAAATGTTTGCGAGATCTTTAAGAAATTTCGTTACACCACTTTTTTTAAGAGAGGATAGAAGTAATTTGAAGCCTGCATTTTATGCGACTAATGTGACTCTTTTAACGCCCTTTAGTTGATCCGACAGATTGGTATTCAATTAATTTCACCTTTCCTTGTAAGTCTAAAGTTAGAGAAGTAGTATTTTTATATAATCTTGAAATATGTTGATTTTTTCCTGATTTTGTTCGTTCCAGTTTGCATGCACGCATATAGTATCGAGCACAGTATTTTAAAAAACAGAGATGAAGATGCAGATAGGCATGAGGAAACACGAATCGTTTCGAACTCGAAAGAGAAGCAGGCAGTTAGGGCACTGTGTATAGTGTGTATCCCATAATTTAGCGATTATTTTGACAAGGGTATGATCTCTTGACAGGTTGTTGGCCTTACGGCTACTCTCTGAAATATGGCTATTTAAATGCCCACTTAGAACATCAGTAATGAATACGTACTTTTAACTTTACCTCAAACAATTTTGACCTCAGCGTGACGTCATCTCCACCCGTAGCATTAAAGAAAGATCAAGAAAATTACCAATAGACTAACATGGACGTAGAAAATAACAAAAGAATTTTACCTAGAAGAAAATATGATGCAATGTCGTTATTCATCTAATATTATCTAGCTAAATGAATCAGTGTAATCTTCTGTATCCGAAAATACACGAATATCGATACTATGAATAATTATCGGGTAACCCTAGAGGGGTGAGGGTGGAAAAGAGGGAAGAGATCAGCCCGCGGCTGGAGGCGCGACGTGCTTTGAGTTATGGCGCAGCTTAATTATACAAAACATTCAATTATGCCTCCCCACAGATACATATGCCCACTTCAGCAAACCCAATGCGCGCGACCTTCGTCCATGTTTAATTTCTACACTCCAAACATACATAAGAGCATTAATAAATACAAATTATACACTTTTGGTGCTGAAAAATCAACAATCACCCGTGTGGAAATTTTGAGTTGTCCCCCACGGTGTCCTAAACGTAGTGTCCATTTTTTTTGTCACCCAAAACTATAATACTGCTGTAGAAAAAGCGGCTTTGAATAGCTTTTTTTATAGCGATAATTATTATTGACGTACCCGCCGACATAAAAATGCACTTCATCATTAAAAACAATACTTTCTTTTTTTTAAAATGATAATTCAAAAAGACCTTCAGAATCTTCCACAAAGACGACTTTGATGATACTGGTCGATTCAATTGCAAGCATTTGTAATCGACCTGGAACTGCATTTCGCCTGTTCAGAAGAGTGAAATGTGTCATATAGTTGTTAGTTCGATTATAGACACCACAATATGTCTTCCATATTTAGTATGGAATGTTCTTGTTGATACTGCATGATATTTACTTTTCCGTAGAAGGATTCTATGAAAAACACCGTTTTTCAAAGATTCAGATCGGAACCTTCTACAAAGACGATTTAGATGACGCTGGATATTAAAATTTTCTTCAAATGTAAGCATTTATGGACGACCTGCACTCTAAATCTGACCCAGCGAACCACATCAGCGAATTTCACTGATTTAGTATGGTTTTTGGTGGTTCATATTTAGAGAGTGGATTCTCATGTCATCTATCCAGCACAGTGCCATTTGTCATAAAGTTGTTAATTCGATGGAATGTTCTTGATGTTGCTACCGCATAATATTTGCCTTTTCCGTAGAAGGACTCTTTAAGAAACACCTTTTTTCAAAGCTTAAGTTCGAGTCTAAGTCCCTTATAAACGTTATAGTATCGCAACAAATGACACCTCGAATTGTTTAATTTTCACAACTTTAGAGCAGAAAATTACGGCAATATTCGTGTGTGTAGTCTTGGAGACAACACCTGACATTGTAAACATGTTGTCCTACAAAAGACGCTCTCGACTGGATCCATAAACGTCCCGCTTGCTTCGATGATATACAAGGAGCTGTATATTACATATTTAAAAGCGCTAAGATCTCGCAGAGGTTTCGTGTTAAAAAGACACTTGACGTCCTTTTCATTGTGTTATTGCTCATATAGTATTCCGCGTCCTCCGCATGACGTTCTATACCATCCACCTCGGAAGTTCCAGAGAATCAGGTGTCGAATTTCAGGGACGCAGCTTAGTTATATGTATACCTGAATCTAGATTTATCTCATTCCCACGCTTGTTTTCTCTTTCTGGTAATAAGGCGTGGCAGATTTTATGGATATAGTAGAGGGTACAGGTTGTTTATTAGAATTTTGTGAATATTTGATAGGGATAGCTAATGTATCCGACTACTGGAGATGTCTTGAATTCAAATCGCCTAAAGCAATTAAAGCACAGATTATTATGCCCTGTGGTGAGATCGTGGGTGAGATCTGTTCGAAGTTTACATATAGAGGGACTCTAATTGGACTACAAGCAGTTAATATTGTTGGTATTATTGATATGATATTATTTGTCAATTTAAAAGAGACATTTATAATCCTTTCATCGTCATGCTGGACAAATATTACGCTGAAGTGTTATTGAAAAGTCACCAATAGCAGTTGCCATAATAATTCCTGATATCGTTTTAAAATTCTTTAAAATTCCATAAAATCTATTAAAAATGTATTTCTTATTTATTTATTTCTTATAAATTCGTAAAACTTGTGAAATTCCGACAAAATTTAAAATCCTTTAAAATTATTGAAATCATACAACCTCCCAAATAAAATCTCATCGAATACATGGAAATTGTTTATAATCTCTAGAAATCCTTGGCAATATTCTAAGATTTGTTAAATAAGCTTTAAAAGTTATAGATTATAGCAAAAACAACATATTTAGCATAAAGTGTCAAACTGAAATCACCAAAGTAATCTTTTTCTTGGTTTCAAATGTCATCCATCAGTAATCGATATAAAAGTAATTATAATACAAACAAAAGAACTCAAAAACCAATTTGATAAATTGTTTTTTTTTTTATAAAATGATAAAGTGGAGGGGATCAATTTCATTCACGATCTGAGATATCTGATATGAATAGATGGACAGAATACATTATGAAGCTAACGTTCTTGCTTATACAGGTGATTTTGACACTCTTTCTGAATTTAATGAATTTTTATTACATTACTACGAATTTGTTTCCTTAATTGACTTTTTACCATTCCGTCAACTGTGATATCATCCGAAAATGTTTGATAACTATGTGTATCTAAGGAAAGAATAGCTCAAGAAATATATGGTATACTTGAAATCAATTAGACTTCGTTTTAATGTTGATGAAAGGATTCTGATGTCTCCTATCAGGTGTTTTATGTGGGAACAGAGTTAATGTGGATCCTATGAATAATTTGCGGTCGCAATGAGGCGACGGATCGGAATAGGAAAGATGACTCTTGGTATCCAGGATCTATATGTAAATTCCAAGAGAAGTGGAGTCGGACTCGAAATCCGAAGGAAGCACATATTTCAGAATGAATCGGCACGTGGGAAAGACATGGGGACAGACTAGAGAATCGTAAACATGATTTATCTTTTTTTCCGTATACAAAGCACGTATCATCGGAATCGCTGTATCCGAAATCGAAGTATTCATTGTTTTATAGTAGTCATAAAGATGTCAGTAAATTAAAAAAAGGTTTCTTCTGATGTGTCGAGTTGGCGATTGTGTGCATGTGTGCCTCTTTATGGAGTCAAAAAAACGAGAGAGAAAAAACCAGTCATCACAGCCACAGGTCTTCACCTATTCGCCTTTTTCTTTACCTACCTATTTTGAATTTATTCACCTGTTTTCAATTTGTTTACCTATTTTTAATTTGTTTACTTGTTTTCAATTTTTTTGCCTGTTTTACATTTGTTCCTGTTTTGAATTCAAAAAATACATCTTCGATTGTAAACATTTCGCTAAATTAATTCTCAATGCAGTCCAGTGTACGAATGGATAATGATTTCTGACTTTCGCTAGACAATTTCTTGTGTTTATGCTTGCGTTTAACTAATCTCGAGTAGAAGCATAGAAAAAAAGTAAATTTAATATTATGATGTCCTTTAAAATCCCAAAATCCTCCTTAGTGAGAAGAAATGACATGACGAGCGATTGGTTAGGGTTTAGTGCAAAACCATGTTAACAGGGTCTCTCTCTCTCTCTCTCTTTTTTTTTTTTTTGTTTTTTTGGTTTTCATTATGCTGCAAAAGTGAAGACTTGGCCATAATCACTTGAGAACGATTATCCGGTTGTTAGACTCCTTGGTGGGAGGAGATGCACTTTTCGACTGCGTTTTACACACTCTTCACTGCCACATACGATGTAAATGCTTATCCTACCTTACCGGTTTTCATTCTTTAAGCTTAATTCTTCTCTTTTCCTTGCTTTGAGGCCCGAGCTCCTAACTTCCCCGTATCTGTTTCTAATTTTCGAGTCACGATTTCATCATTTTTTTTTTACCACATTTCTGGCATTCATTGATGACCAGCAAGTATGTAATAGTGACTAAATAAAATGAGAGGATGTGATAAATTAAAAAATATTTGGAACACCCACGATAGGTTTGCCAAGCGGTGACGGAACTTATATTTTTGGATGAAATATCAACTTTTTATGTTCTCATTTTCTTTTTCCTCTTCTTTTTTTTTAATTGAACAGGTTTAAAGTTTGTGTAGGATATAATATGGTTCAGGGTGCGAGTAGAAAAAAGTTGAATGAATGGAAATCAATAGGAGGCATAAAATTGGTGCAAGGGGTCGACTATCGTATATTTCTAAAAGAATATATAGGAACGTATAAGGCAATA
This sequence comes from Synergus japonicus, assembly GCA_900474275.1. Lineage (NCBI taxonomy): Eukaryota > Metazoa > Arthropoda > Insecta > Hymenoptera > Cynipidae > Synergus > Synergus japonicus. The sequence continues at coordinate 104,173 of UCOH01007819.1, forward strand.
TGTAGGAATATTTGTAAATATTTTAGAATATAAAAAATATGACGGCTACTTACCTCCATCAGTACAAAGCAGATGTAAATGACCTACTTCACCAGAAAAATTCATTATTGTGAGTGTGTTTATGTCAAATCATTAATTAATCAATAAGTAATCATTAATCAGTCATTAATCTTTCGTAAAAATCCAACTCATGAATGCCTGAAAAATGTAAGTTATGTGAAAATGGAGAATTATGAGCCTACAATAATTTGCATGCTATACAGGCTACATGGACTCGTAAGATCCATAAAGTATGGATCATGACGTTTATGATCTACGAGAAATTCGCTTGAATCGGCGCTTGTAGCACACAGCGTTGTTTCTAATCTTAAGTCACCGAGATTTGACCTTGCGACGAGATACATTCGCTTCCACCACCAAGACTCAGATTTCTGGTATCGAGATTAGCGCATGAGATAGCGTGAATCATTACCGGTTCATTCTCGGTCGAGTTTGCTAATACTATATCCCCAACGATTAGTTCCCACGATAGGAACATTTTATTCGGAAGATTAAGAATTTGACCATTTTTATATATACACAAATTATTGTGAAATGATGACTCGTAATGAGTCGCTGTAAACAAGCTACGAGGCTGAACATTTATTCCCAGAATGCCTTCTCGGCGCGAGGCTCTTGACGGCTACATAATTTTTATTGCCAATGTTTAAACTTCTTTCTTCACCGCCTCGTAAAGAAAGTGCAGCTGAGTGAAGAAGTCGAAGACAGCCTCGGATGTTTTCTATATCGCTTGAAGCAAATACTCGAGTAGATATCAATTTAAGTGATATCTACTTTTTTGCTCACTTCAATGAGCAAAATCTGTTCATACAACGTGCTTCACTTTTTTGGCCCGATGCTTCAACTCTTATTTGGATTTTGAGGACAATTTCTGCTGCACCTAAAAGAAATACTGAAATACATCATCTAGGTCTCGATAACATCTCCATCATTTGGAAGAAAGTCAAGAAGCATGTTCTCACGAAGACGGTCGCAGACAACATCTTCCTTAACCCAGTTGCGTAATTGCCGGTCTCCAATTCCAGGAAATCTTCTCGTGAAGATTCCCGAATTCCATTTCTAGTGACCGAACCCTATTAGCGGTGAATCATTCCTTGCTATCGTGTCACCGCAAAAAATTGCACGTGAGTTACCGATTCGGTTGGCATTTCCCGAAGGAGTACCATTTATCACGCACGGCGGATCCTTCGGATACCTTAAAACAAAAGCCATGAGAATTTTTGTAGAGGGCAACCCCGCGAACGATAAAAGGGGGAAAAGGACGTGGTGCGCAGGTTTGCTGCGGGAGGAGAAGGCTGAAGGGTAACCAGGAGGTGCCCATAACGCAGAGATTTTACGCGCCGGCGCCGGCGCCCCCCGCGGCCACAGACGCCGCAACCATAATACCGGTTGAACTCTGCACACGAGAGAGAGATCGTTGAGTTGAGAAGCTGAAGAAAGAAAGAAAGATGGAAAAAGAAGATGCGACTTGCAACATGCAAAAGTATATCCTAAGTCTATCACTGGCGCCTCCTGAGATCCCAGTGGGTTCCCCCAGGATCCTCTGTTGTTGAGCTGTTGCTGGTGTTATGTATAAAGAGGCCATCTTCTTCAAGGCATTTAAATATTCCCCGAATTCCTATTTAACATAATTTTTATTTCACTGGATAACAATTTGATGTAATTAAATTCAGGAAAACTTAACTCTCATCGATAAAACTGATAAACTCACAATTATGACCAGTAATGTATATGTGAAAATGGCGCATGTTCAACAGGAAAACAGAAAGTAGATATTTCATTCGGAATTAGTAAGAATATGAAATCAGATCTTCATCTAGTGACCAGACACTCCAGACATATTTAGATTTTAGATTTAAGACCATGCTTAGGAAAAATACGTCGATAGGCTTCCGAAAGGTTCATATGAGACCACTAACGACCTATGTCGCAACGACCTGTATCTCCGAAAAGTCTGGGAGTCCCGTGGACCAGGTGACGGCGGCGCCTTGAAGCACATCCATCTTCTTGGTCGGTCCAGTCGCGTCCATTCGTCCCTCGGAACTTCCCGCCGATCCTTCCCCAAGCCCCGTGAGTCCCACCACGAAGCGATGAAACAAGCCGGGGCCACAGCCGGGGAGAGGAAGGCAGTTTCGGAACGCCAACGAACGCTCGGGGTTATTTATTAGAGGGACTCGTTAAGGTTTATCCTCAAGTCCAAACTTCCCTCGGGCCGAGGAATAGCTGTCACACCCGCGTTATATTGGTCTGCGCGCATTGTTTTAATCTACACAGCTTCCTTTGACTCGGATCTCATGGCAGTAGGCACACCAGAAGAGTTTTCGGATCATCGAGATACACACAGGCTCCGGCATTGCGACCTCAACGACTACAGATACCATCGGCTTGCGAACCGAGACGCCGACCGATGTCTGCGACATGGAGATTGATTATGTCGCTATATTTCAGAATCAAAACGAGCTGCTTCTTCCTTATCAGCAATTCAAATAAAATACCGGAATACCATATCTGTATGGAGCATTATGCAAACACTCAAAAAATGGATGTCAAAAGATACTTGGAGAAAAATAGATTACAGAGAAAATTAGATGTTCTATGCTCATCAGTTGTATTGTAGGACTTTTTTTAATAAAAGTCAGATAATAACTTTGCCTCTGATGCGGATTTTCACTGCCCCAATATCAATAATTTTCTTGATTGACGTATATAATACTTTTTTTTTTTTAATGATAATTCAAAATGACCTTCGGCTATGGTCCCGATCGGATCCAGATTGGGGGATTTTAGACCGGCGCCCGGTTGGATCTTGTATTTCATCACCGGTCCGAACCAGGTTTGAAAATTTCAATACGGGATGTTAAGAATAAGCACCTGAATTACCAGCCGGACAGAATCGTTTGGGTTGTCTTTGAAATGACGCTGGATAATCTCCAAGTTTTCTTCAATTGCAAGCATTTATGGACACCCTGTATATATTAGTTGTTTCTTTAATTTCGAAATGATCTTGTTCATGTTAAGTTACCTGAAAAAGCAAATATTGGACAATAATTATTGTTGCCAACTGGTCTCCAGACAGGGGAAATCTTTTCTTGTACCTGCTCGGCTCGGTAACCAAATGTTTCATTTTATCTTTCCGACTATCTTCTTCACGCATATTACATTTAGTGGAAAACAGAGTAAAAGGAAAAGAAAAACACGAGGGAAAAAAAAGAGAAAGTCGCTTCATGTCTGGTATGTCTTGCAAGAAGAACAAGTCGCGCGAATAACAGGATCAAGTTACCCTCTTGGAAAAAAGGTACGACAACGATCGAGACATTTTAACGGCGGTCTTTCTCAAAGAATTGAAAGGGTTGTGCCCTTTTTTGAGGGGCTTTATAAAGGAAATAATTTTAGTTGTAATTTTCTCCAATTTGAAAATTATTCTCTAACTTTAAAACGCACGTTTAGTTTAAAACAATTATATTAACTGAAGTTTATTAACTGAATTACCTAAAATCACTTAAAATCTCTTGAAATAATTTAAAGTCTCTTCGAAATGTCTTCAATTCCTTAAAATCTATAAGAAAACACCGGGAAATATTCTGCATCAAATACATCAAATGCATGTAGCTTCTAATGCTGACAACACTTTCTCTAAGATACTGATGTATACGTTTCTTAGAGATAGCGCAAGCAGGTTCAGCAGACAATGATGAAACACATGCGAAAAGCGATAAAGAGGATGACGATGAGGACGAAGAGAAAGAAAAAGAGAAAGAATAAGTAGTAAAAGAAGAAGAAGAAGAAGAAGAAGAAGAATAAGAAGAAGAAGAAGAAGAAGGCAGGAGAAGAGGTTCGCTTTTCTTGTCGGCGAGATCAAGGTGGCGTCACGCCCCCTGACCGCCTCCTCTAATCATCGGCTCATTACTCATTAGTGCTAATGAGCCGCGCGCGCCATCCGTACCTACCCACTGCTAGGTCGAGAAAACACCTACCAATTGCTCACGCGAGGTGCTTGATTTAAATGACGCCCGGTATTCGGTATATTCGCTATATTATACACATCAGGCTTCTTGTACCGATAACGCACACGCAACAAGCATTTCGTGCATGTTTCGGCGCCAGACTCGATATCTTTTATGCTTCTCGGACACCGACGAAAGGTCGCAACGACGATGATCGATGAGGACAGAAATGACCAAAAACCTGTTCCGTATCCTCACTAATAATCGTTACAGAGGCTAATAGGATTTTTACCCTTTTCAATCAGGCAAGTTGAACAAACAAGCATTCGGACACTTTACACAAGACACACACTTATCACAAAAGATTTCATGTGATTTTAAAGAATTTCAAGAGACAATTGATGGGAATGTGCATTAAATTAACTAAGGAAAGTTTAATGAAACCATTTTTTAAATATTGGAAGATGTTATTGATATTCTCATGAATAAGTAATAAGTAAATCAAGTTCAAATTCTGGACAGATCCACTGGTGCTGAGGCTTAAAGCAAATAAGGAATCATTACATTACATTAACGCAAGAGGGACGTATGAAGATGACGCTGATGGTGTCGAGGGTTGCAGGAGAGGGTGAGATTCGATGTATAGAACATAATGTGATTGTTTCCAAACGATGGGTTGGGGTTGCTCTGACCCACTGATGAGTTCATCCCCCACTGATGTCGGGTTTTTCTTCCCGTTCCAGAAACATAACAAATGTTACTTCTCTTTGCGACTCGTCCTCTTGTCACTTTTGGCGTAATAAATGCTCTGGGATCGAAACACCCATTCCGGCATGAATCAATAATATTTGATTTGGAAATAAGATGATTAAGGCAAAATCCGATAAGAGAACCGAAAATTGGTTCTACCTATTTTCCATAAAAATCTCTAATCTTGTAAGAAGATTCCGAGAGCCGCCATTTTGTATTTCTGAACTGTAAAATTATGAACTGTACACATTGCCACTTTTTTCAGTGTACTTCGGCGTCGTTTCTTAAATTAAGGAGTTTTATAGGTACATTAGCAAGCTTAACGACCTAATCAGAAGACCCTGAGTGTCGGCAGGGCAGCTATGAAAGTGACGTGCTCGTTCTGACACCAAATCAACGCCTCGGGCTCGAAGGGCTGAAGCAAAAACTCCCTTTTATCTTTACCGATTCTTCTTTTCTACAAAAACAATCTCCACTGCTATTTTTCCGAGTTTGAGCCACAGTAGATATACTCCAAACCCAAGAATATTTACAATTTATCATTACGATTATCTTCTTACGAATACCATTATAAAACTTGTTCCAATCCGCATCAATGCTTAATTTTGATGATTCTTCATTAAAATCTTAGCAATTTTTAACAGATAGTCAAGTGTGTTTGCCTTCTTTTGAGAAATGTATGTTGTTAATCATTCGAACCTAATAGATACATAAGTCGTGTTATTCTTGGCTATTGAGGTTTGAGATGGGGGATGGCTCTTAATCCTATGGGTCCCTGTTTCCCATAAAACAAGCCATGACATCGTATCCAGTGAAGCGGCCACGTGTGACGAGCGAGAAGCAGTCGAAAGAACGTTGCCACTCGTTATACATCCGTCATGGTCGTCGGTCCGTAAAATTGGCGCCACCTGCCACCCTACGCGAAATTCGTCCCTGCATTTCATCCCCAAAATCAACCTACGCACTCATTCGTCTCCTATAGTATTTAATGCATTTATAATAGGAAATCCAATGACCCTTGACTTGTCCAGTCGTGTGGAAGTTATTACAAATTGAACAAGTGTACATGGTTCTGTCCTCGGATCGATCCTCACATCATAAATTTATAATTTTTATAATTTATAAAGTTTCATGCATTTACAATAATATCACGTAATTCTGAATATAACAAAGAGATAAATAAAGAGATGGTCGTACTTTTATTTTTGCTGGTGACTGCAAAAAGATCCTCTTTTTAAAAAGGAAACTTTTTCAGTCGATCTGACATCTCACTCGAAACTATGCTCGCTATGACGAAGCTTATATGTTTGTCAGTTCAGTAGAGTTCCTAACAAATGTTTCTATGTCTAGTTTGGTTAATCAAGTCTTCTCTCTCTCTCTCTCTCTCTCTCTCTAGATGTTCCTAGATGTTTGAGCAAACATAAATCTTGACAGATCATGATTGACGTCTATTTAATAGAAACGCAACTACATTCTATACATAAGAAGGATAGAATGGGATAACATTAACTCATCCAGGAGTCGAGAGGGCTGGTCTCGTCTCGACGGGGGGCCTTTGTACCCCACAGGCCCCCTGTACTCTTCAGCCTTTCTTCCATTCTACTGGCTGCCAGCTCCCTCGTAAAGTCAAACGTTGACACTAGCCGCGGGACACCTCAGCCTTGTGGCACTCGAGTGGGCCCTTTTTTACATCACATGCGTCGTTATGTTATATTATTATCAATCCTAAATAACGACAAGGTCGAGTAGGCGTTATGTCGTGCGGAAAACGATATATGTAAGTCTTGCGGTCGTTGAACTCTTTTTTGGAAGATATACTCTATGGTCTATCTTCTGTAGTCTATACAATTAAGATACAAGGTTTCGAACAAACATTCCTCGCTCATATATCTTTAAATATGAACTCTAAGCAATTTGTGATACTAGAACGTCATGCGCGCCTTTGTTAACCGTTTAGGCTTATGATAATTTTTAAAACTACGATCTTTTAAAATATCTTTATTACATATAACAATTTTAATAATTTACTTTCGTTGTTAGATTTTCTATTATTTTAAAATTAATTATCCGGATGTAAAGCAACAAAGACGTCAGAAGTTTTGTGAGGACTTGAGGAGTAACTCCGTCTTGCATAAAGTAACAATTTTTGATGCAGTTCTTCTTGATACCACTGCGCATGCGTTGCACTCGGACATCTGATTAGTTGCTATTCGCGCGCAGTTTAAAATACTAAAAAATATTTATTTATTAGCAATACGCATATCCAATTGATGTGACGCATGCGCAATTGATGTGACTATTGAGAAAACGAATTTCGCTAGATTTACGAGGGTCTCTGTCCCGGATTTTGCTAGAATTGGAAAAGTCGAGTGTATATGACAATTGTAGGGATCCAATGCAGTTCATTTTTATCATCGAGTTTCCACTCTCACGTTTTAAATACTACGCGTCTGAAAATCAAATATGCCTCGCACGTCATAATTAATGTAACGTTGATGATTATACGAAATAACCGTCCTTAACTTAGATAGGAAAAGGGTTAATCTGGGTTACGCCAGAATTAGATAACACACAATTTCTCAACTGGTACTTTATTGAAAGAACTGTGCGAGGCATATTTGATTTTCAGACGCGGAGTATACAAAACGTGAGAGTGGAAACTCGATGATAAAAATGAACTGCGCCATCTGTCGCAATAATCGCTAAATATTTTTGGAAATATATTTATGGACACCCTGTATAATACGTAATTCCTCGTATCTAACATCTGTCCGTAAGCAGAATTAAAAAAAAAATGTTTTCAGTTGAGATAATAATAATTATTTGAACTTGTGCTGACGGTTTTTAAAAGAGAAATTCTTAACAATTTTTTGAAGCGAACATATCTGGTTATCGACAAGCTGCCAACCGATTAATCCGACGGAGCGTGTGCAGGGCCGAACTTAGTAACCTAACACCCAAAAGTAGTGAGGGTTCGAGAGGGGTTGGAGAGGGTAGAATGGAATCAGGGTTGGTGGCTGATCTCGTATCATATTTCGTGTTATTCAAATGCCAACAATGCCATTAAAAGATTTCTCCGGTAATCCTTTCCCCGCTGTTTAGAGTTGGCAAGAAGGACGTTTCTTGCTGGTGAACACGCCACAAACGCACAAAAGGGACTCGGAATACACAACAGCAGGACAACGGACACAAACAACTACGGGCACAATGAAGAGCTGCCTATCTACAAGCTTTGTTCTTGCCGATCGACGAGATCCCTTATTTCCATTCTTTTCCGTCGACATTTGCTCACCGACGACTCGATCGGGGTTCTCTTCCGGTCTGATAATTTTCCGTGAGACGATCGAGATTCACAGATTAGGAGTTTGGCTCAGAAATATTGATAATTTATTGAAAAAAGAACAATGGCTGTTTTTCATTCTTGGGACTTGATCATGAATTCTTTAGTATTTAATGCTAATTTTGCAAAACTTCTTAGAGTATTTTGAAATTGACTATGATTTCCGAAATGATTTCTTTAAA
>UCOH01007820.1:0-28395 GCA_900474275.1 Synergus japonicus
CCTCAAAGCTCATACAATATATTCAATATATTTTAACTTATGAATCTAAAGTTCATTAAAATATAATATCCTGTAGAATTGAATTACCTGAAACATTCATAAAAAATACCTGAAAAACATAATCATAATCATTACCATTAGTCTTCATAATATTTGATAGTATGTATACTAGCAGAAGACTTTACTTTAGTTGTCAACGCGTTAATTTCCGTAAAACAGAAAATCAGCTTGAAACTCAAATAGTACTCAAATAGCCGGAGAAGCTGGTCGTCAGATCGGTCGAGTTCGGCTAGAAACTTCGTGCATTTTCGTGTAATGTACGCAGCGTGAAGCATGGACTTTTCACCGACACGCTACGTTTGAATGTATTGCTCCCACGGGGAACCGTGGTGGGGGCCGAAAAATCCCACGATCTGGAGACACTGCGTCGAGACGTCATAATAGCATCGCAAGTGGCTCGGTCCACGCCGCCACGGCTGCCGGCTCCCTGGCTCTTCCATGATCCAACAACAAGGCCTGATTACACGCTTTTAGGAAAATGTCCTTCTTCTCACTCTACCATGTGAATATCACATAAGTTTGTCTCATTCCACATTTTCCACACATTTTACCCGGAAAATGTGCGAGAATGAGACAAACTTATGGGATAGTCACATGGTAGAGTGAGAAGAAGGATATTTTCCTAAAAGCGTGTAATCAGGCCTTATGGTGTGGTCAGATTATTGTGTCCTATTCTCAAGTTCGTTTCAACAATTTTCGTATACACTCGAATCTCCCAATAACGATGAAATTCTGACCAGACGCTTTCCCAATAACGACGAAATTTCTTTTCTCAAATAGCACACCAATTGCGAATGCGTATTGCGTATAATATAATATTTTGTAGCATTTCAAATTGCACGCTAATAGAAACCAATCAAATCCCGGAGTGTAACGCATGCGAAAAGGTATCAAGTGAGATTTTAGGTCCATGCAGGTCGTTATTGGGAGATTCGAGTGTGCGAATATACTGTTTGTCTTTTTCTAATCTAATGAGTAAAATATAACTAAAATAAAGATAGAACTAAGATAGATCTCGAGTAAGATAAACATGTTAACTCAACCCTGGTTTTCCATAAGATTCTAATGTAAACCAGGGTTGGGTTGACATGTTTAATATCTTATGGAAACCCAACCCTGGTTTACATTAGGATCTTGTGGAAACCAGGGTTGAGAATTTGAGATGATATGTTTACAAAGGAAGGTATATATATGTAGTATTAAACGGTATTAATGTAGGGCACTAATACATATACAAACTATGTTTAGGACGTTTAGGAGTAGATAAAAGCATGGCCGCAATTTGTCGTACGATCGCGGCCTTCGGCAAAAACATTGTTTTTGCCGAAAGTAGAAGAAATTTATCCTTATCAGCAACAGCAAGAGTGAAACAAAGTAAGTATAGACATTCAGCGATCAATTTTTAAAGTTCACTAAAAGTTTCAGTTATATATTGTATGTTTATTGACAGGGGCTCTATTCTCTAGTTCGTTTGAACAATTTTCGTGTACGAATGTACTGTTTTTTCTTTTTTTAATCACGTGAGTAAAACTAAAGTAGAAGCACTAATTCTTATACGAAAATTATTCGAATAAGCTCGAGAATACAGCCCCAGTGTCGTAACATATCAACCCTGACTATCTATAGAATATTTATGGAAACACTTTACGTTTGGAGCAACTGATAAAAAGTTGAACTCAGGTCGAAAAAATATAACACTGCACAATAATAATAATGTAAAATCAAATCAATATGTCAATAATCGATCAATAATATAATATCTTAATTTATAGTTCTTGAAACAAAGGAAGGAAATGTTCTTACAATTGAAGGAAAAATTTTACCCGAAGACGAGAAATTTGCCTTTAAGGTCGAGAGGAATGGAGCCTGTCCAATTTGCTCAATTGGTCTCGATGTCAAACACACGGTAAAATTATTTCTTAACCATATTTTGTTTCTAATTTTTGGCATAATATTCATAAAATTATTTGTAATTTTGAACTGTTCATGCACTCAAAAAATATTCTTGGATCTAAAGAAATACATTAGTAAATAAATACTTTCGGTAAAAATTTTTTACCAGAAGCCATCATGTGGGTGGTCCAGAAATTTTATTACTTTTGAAAAAATGGGTAGATTACCGTTAATTTTGGAAGTTTCTAGGGAAAAAAAACTCTCCAGAGGTTCTCCTTTCCCAGGCGATTTGTAGCCATGAATTCTATGCATTGTTTGTTTATTATTGTAGGATGTGCTGATTTTAAAACAATTTATGCGATCGGACGGCTGCATGTTGCCACAAAGAATCACTGGATTGTGCAAAGTTCAACAAAGAAGAATTGGCAATATGGTTTCTATGGCTCAAAAAGCAGGTCAGAACATACTTATGCTTATTTGCACACGTTCGTATGCAAAATAACCTTATAACGGGTTCTATTTTAGGATCTTTAGGCCCCCTTGAGGACCCTTTTTAAATGGGCGAACAAATTTAAAATTAGTATTTTATTTCGACTTTTTTCTTTAGATGTTTTTTTGACTTTGAGATCAAGGTCGGCGGAATCTAATTGCATATCAATATTGCTATCTATTTCTTTATATTTCAGGTTTGATGCCTAACTTGACTCCAGCAATTAGAAAGAAAGAACCATCTCAAAGACAAAAATGGAAGGCATTCAATACATATTACGACGAAAAAACCATAAGGATAAGATATAAAATATAAGTAAACTAATGTACAAAAGTCTATGAGCTTAATTATAATACCCAAATGGAATAAATTCTTATCTGTTACTTTATGTAAGTAATCTTTATTTGTTATTATGACCCAAAAAAATCACAAGTGCAAGTCAGATGACAATTTTTTTAATTTAATAGTTTTAAATGTAAGGTTAACAAAATTGGATAAAGGCAAAATAGGTGCACTACCGTCGGAAATTATCGGTATCAAATGAAATACCCCAATTTATTGTTAAAGAGGATTTTTTATTTTGTTCCATTGCATATTCACAAATTTTTTTCTGATTTTTACACTAATGAAGATGTAACTTTCAGCTTTCATGTTCGAATAAAATATATTTTTAAAAAGGAAGAATCGTTTCTACATCTACCACATTATAATGGTTTAGGAAGTGGTACCAGTTTATAACGGTTATAAAGTAGTAATAAAGTCACCACTTTATAAGAAATCTTTCCTACTTTAGTGCAAACGTTTATTTTTCTATGAGCAAAAAGCGAAAGTATCGCAGTTTACATTACTTATCTTTTTCGAGTTAACCGTGTTTAACAAAAACTTCTTAATAATAATTACATATGTATAAAACTATAATAAATTTCAAGATTCAAGAGCACAGTTGAGAGCTAGTTTTCAGAGAAAGTATCTATACAGAAGAGGATATTATTTTTATCAAACAAAAACAAAAAAAAGAAACATTTGAAACCATTTATAATATACTATATAGAGACTGAGATGGATAAGATGCGTAATAGATAAGAGCCCTGAATAAAAAGTTATCAACCCAACTGCATCAAAGTCAACTTGTCTTGATTTTTGAAAATTTTAAAAATGCTATTTTAAAAGCACTCGCCAATTTTCTTTTCTCTGAGCTATGCTTCCAGAGAAGGAAGAAGATTTTGATGTTTTCAGCCTTTTTTTACTAAAGAGCACGCTGATCAGCATTGTTGAGATTGCCTTGACCTTTGTTGAGTTCAGAAATACAGGCCCATTGTCCTTCAGCATTCTCGCGCCAAAGTGAAACCTTGTTATCACCACCACTAACAGCAAGAATACCACCGGTCAAGGACCAACTGACATTCCAAATAACGTCGTCAAATACGTTGAGTACATTTGGTGTCCAGCTAGCGTAATCGGTTGAAGTCCAAACGACAACACGACGATCTTGAGAACAAGAGGCTAAAGCTGCTCTCGAAGGCCCCACAGCAGGTGCCCATGCAACATCTCTTACCTTTAAAATAAATATATAGAAGGTTCATTAATATCAATATTTCGAAAATCTTCGAAATTGAAAAATTAAGAGAAGAATTAATATTACCCAATCGCTGTGTGCTTCTAATTTGCTTTCCTCGATCCACCTATCTCCTTCTTCCTTCCAAATCTTTACCAAATTATCGCAACCTCCGGTAGCTAGTCTCTTAACAGGTGCATTTCTTTGATGAGTGGCCGGGGAATCAAATGCAGGTTCAATTGCTGGACACCAACTAACAGCGTTGCAACCAATCGTGTGAGCGTTAGGCAATTTTTGATTATCCCATGTATCACCATTGTTTGTCAATATTGAAATAGATCCATCCGAACTTCCACAAGCGAGTATCAAGCCAAATTCATGGGGTGCCCAAGCTATAGAATTCACAGACGAGTCATGACATGTATGTTCATAGATTTTTGTCCACTCGCCAAGTTCTTTCCATATAATCACTTTCCTGGAAAATACATAAACTTACAGTTGATTTAAGGAAATTCAACCAATAGAGTAGAATCCTGAAGTTTTTAACATTTTTTTTGGTAGAAAAATAATCCCAAACTTATGTTACAATGGTAAAAAAATCTGCCTTTCATTGTCATTCTAGAATACAATATTTTTAAGAACATGGATTCTAAGAATATGACCCTGACTATAAAATTTTGCATAATTTGAAATGCAATCAGTCTAAAATCTTTTGTAATCTTGTTTGATTTGTAGGATTTCTCGCAATCGTTGAAAACCACAAGCAGAAAGAAGCGAATCATGCGCTATTATTTTTGCTAATTATTAAATAAATGTATACTTAGATAAAATAAAAGTTTGTGAAGTGAATTGACTTGAAATATGTACCTATCATAACTGCAAGAGGCCAACAAGTTTCCAAACTTGGGATGTGCCCAAGCAACTTGCCAAACAGGACCTATGTGTCCCTTTAAATCTGCCACCAAACTTTGGGATCCATTCTTCAGGTCAAAGATTTTAACAGAATTATCACTGGAGCAAGTGGCAAGCCGAAGTCCATAATAATCCATTTCAGCATCGTGGATCATGTCTTCATGACCGGTATCCACGGAATTCAAAATAGTCACCATTTTTGTAGTTCTAACTTACTGAAATTAAATTTTTTATCAAGGAAAAAAGATTTCTTTTCTCTTACAAGTTTTGACAAATTTTGACAAATTATGCTGGAAATTTGCGAATTTTTTTTTAAATTATCTGACAGTATGGTAACACGATCGTAAATAAACTGAGTTAGGGTTATGTTTTTTACATTTCACTATTGTCACTTTGATATTGCTTAAGTGGAAAAACTTAAGGATTACGTGGACATTAACAAGAACTATTAACATACGAGGTTGACTGTAGGTTCGTGGGTACAGTAATCAGGGTTGGAAAGTGACGCTTCACTCGAAGTTTTTGACATATATGTATGGTTTTTTACTTATGTAAATTACGTATTTTACGTAGAAAACCTCCACTTCATGTGAATTTGGTATTTTTTATGTAAAATACTTAGTAAATTACTATAAAAAAACATGTAATTTACCTTGATATTTAACGGGCTGAACGATGCCCAGGGTTGTGCACGTAATATACATGAGATAATATACATAAATTACATGAGGTTTTGACGTAATTTACGTACGTATATTACGTCGAAAACACCAAATTCATGTGGGGGGGGGGGGGTTTCTATGTATAATAATACGTAATTTACAAATGTAAAAAACCATACGTACAAATCCTCAAGTAACGCGTAACTGACCAACCCTGACGATACCTTCCTCTGTTTTGTATTGTAATCATGACGACTCAACTCTGATTTCTGTAAGATTCTAATGGAAAACAGGGTTGGGTCGTTTAGTTTTAAATACAAAACAGAGGAAGACATCGTTGCACTGATCTCTATAATAACTGGATAGCGCTTGTAACACAATTTTTGTGACTATAGAACGCCATTTTGTTTTGGAAATTTGTGCACTTCGGGAAACTTCGTGGCTTGTTTCGGCAGCATTCGGTTCTTCGCGCTAAAATTTAAATTACGAAAGTTACATTGATTCTCGAATATCGAACCGAATGTTGCCGAAACAAGCCACGAAGTTTCCCGAAGTGCACAAATTTCCAAAACAAAATGGCGTTCAGGCGTTCAATTAGTCACGACCACGGGTCACGACACTTTTATTCGCTATCCAGTTATTTTATAGATCAGTGCATCGTTGTTGAACATTACCAAAGACACATTACATAAAGTTTAATATGCACAGTTCATACATACATATTATCATATATGTGTGTATATATGATTGAACATATAGAACATAATATGATACACACATATATAGTTATGTACATTCTAACCGCAAACTAATACGCGAGTCGCAAAGTTCACAATTACATATTATTTCAATGAATTATGTTGTTTTAAAAAAATATAAAAAATGTTAAGACGAATTTTACTGAAAAGAATTGTATGCAGATGGAAGAAACGAAAATTCCATTGGACCTCAAGCTTAGGAAAATTGAATGATGAGAAACACGAAATTGAAAGAATACGAAACATTGGAATCTTAGCTCACATTGATGCCGGTAAACTAATTTATCTAAAATATTTTAAGTAAAATTCAGTCTATCTATATCTCATAAAATACCCATGAATTTTTTAGTAAATATCTGCACTTTCTGGAGATAGATGTTATTCACTGAAAATAAAATATTTGTTAAAAATTTTTGTTTAAATATCTAAAAATTAAATTTCTTCATTTTACTTAACAAATATTAAATTTGAAATTTTTTCTCTTTATAGAATTAATCAATTTTTAACTAGAATTATGCGTACAGAGCGAGAAAATATCCAATTCAAATATTTTTTAAGTAAAATGAAAATACTCAATTTTGCAGTTAGATTTGTAATTTCTATTATCCTACAAGCAATAAATCTATCTATTATTTACCATAAGTATAATTGCTTATGTCTCACGTGTTTCCAGGAAAAACCACGACAACAGAAAGAATGTTGTTTTATTCAGGAACCATTTCAAATATGGGTGAGGTGCACCACGGTAACACGGTAACAGACTACATGGATCAAGAAAGAGAACGAGGAATAACGATCACCTCAGCGGCTGTTACATTTTCGTGGAAAAATTACAAGTTTAATTTAATTGACACGCCTGGTCACATCGATTTCACAAATGAGGTAGAGCAGACACTCGGAGTATTAGATGGAGCGATAGTGGTTCTTGATGGTTCAGCTGGAGTCGAAGCACAGACTATGACCGTCTGGAGACAAGCGGATCGGTATAATATACCCAGAATAATTTATGTTAATAAAATGGACAGAAAAGATGCAGACTTTGAAAAAAGCTTACAATCAATTGAATCTAAACTAGATACTATTTCTCTACCTACTCAGTTACCTCTAAAAGATGCTTCATCATTAATTGGTCTCGTGAATGTCATCACGCTCGAAAAGCTAATCTTTAACAAAAATAGCCAAGGACTGAAAATTGAAAAGTCAAAGCTCACCGAAGAAGAAGCAGATCTGTTTGCATTGGCAAAAGAAAAGCGGAGGGTGTTAACTGATCGACTTTCTGACTTAGATGACGAATTAGCTAACGTCGTTATAGAACAGAGTTCATTGGACGAAGTTTCTAATCAGCATTTAGTCGATTCTCTCCGTAGAGTTACAATAAGCAGAAAAGCAGTGCCAGTTTTACTTGGCAGTTCGTATAAGAATATAGGAGTTCAACCCCTGATGGATGGGATAGTTTTGTATCTTCCTTCACCAAATATGAACCCGTATTCAACACAATATAGTTGCTTCAAAGTAAATATTTTTTTACTGTTTTATTCTGTGAGTGGATAGATTCCATGCTAAACTTATACATTATCGATTTTTTTTACATCTTGTTTCATTACATTTTTTTTTTAAATGTAGAGAAAATCATAAATATAGACAAAGATATCTCAGAGTTTTAATAAACTCTAAACTAAATTAAAGTGTCGAAAATATACAATTTGCAATAACTGTTTAAAAGGGTTTAAAGTGAAATCTTTGGTAGCTCTCTATTGTCTCTTTGAGTGAGTTTGGCGTGGAATCCACTAACAATAGTCCGGTTATTCTAGTAACTTGGATTTTAAAAAACATTTTCAGGATTCTCTCTCTGCAAAAGCATTTAAAATCATTTATGATAAGCAGAGGGGACCAGTGACCTTTTTTAGGATATTTACCGGTAAATTGACAAAAAGTCAAAAACTTTATAACGTCTATCAAGAAAAAAATGAACAAAGTGGTCGTTTGTATATTGCTTATGCTGACGACTATGCGGAGGTACCAGAAATGAATAGTGGCAATATCGCCGCCGTAACTGGATTAAAGTGGACAGTTACTGGGGACTTAATTACCTGTAATACTTCATCTGTAAATCGAGCTAAGGAGAGACTAGAAAGAAATAAGAACATGAAACCTGAAGATGTGAGCAAATTTTTCTCCATAGATTCAAGAGTACCGGATCCAGTTTTCTTCTGTTCAATAGAGCCACCTTCTCTATCATATCAACTGGCATTGGACAATGCACTTCTGGAATTACAGCGGCAAGATCCTAGTCTTAGGGTAAGCATTTCAAAATTTTGATCTGGTTGAAATCTGGTTGAAATTATATTAAAATTAATTCTTACAAGTCTATTTTTCTATATTCTATTTTTATTTAAAAAGAGTTTCAGATATTAAAATATTTATCTCTTTAAAATCCAGGTAACACAGGATGAAGAGACAGGACAGACGGTATTGGGAGGAATGGGTGAGCTACATATAGACATCATCAAGGAAAGGATCAGAAAAGACTATAAAATAGACGTTGAACTAGGAACATTACAAATTGCTTATAAGGAAACTATAGAGAAAGCGATGAAGGACACATATGTTCTCGATCATAAGATTGGCACGAGTAAACACACAGTAACTGTTACACTCTCAGTAATTCCTAACTATAAAGGAAAAGAAAAATTACTTTTTGATCAGGAAAAAGAGAGTGCGTCGAACCTTGCAAAAATACATCCTAAAGTGTTAAGTGCTCTAAAAAATGGAGTCGTCGCTGCTCTTCTGCATGGTCCGAAGTTAGGCTGTCCCGTCATTAATGTGGGAATTATGTTACATTGGCTGGAAGTAGGAAAAGGAACATCTGACACAATGGTGTGTGCAGCCATGAATCAAGGAATTAAAAAGGTGAGCAATTTTAATTTCCATTGAATTTGATATTTACTTTTAGAGTAATTTCATCAGTTTTCAGAAATTATCAAAGGATTTTCATGGTTTCAAAACGATTTAAAAAATATTTAAAGATATTTTAGATTAGATTTGCTCGTTTTAATCCGTAGAAATTATTAAACATCTTTTAGAGTGCAGGATGAAAAGGCAGGGATGAGGAAGATTATTCTTGACTAGTTTGTTATAATCAATATTTACACTTTAGTGCAACTTTTATTTACAACAAATAAAGAAAATTTTGCACGTTCGATTTCAATTCGTACAGGTGTTCAAATTTTTTGATCGCTATCAACACATGTGATGTTGCAGATTTCTGCAAATCACAAAAGTTTCTAAAATTAAATATGTGTTTGAAATAAAGACTTGAGTGCTCTCATTTTGAGTACAATTTGGCACTCCTAACTGTTTTAATTATATTTTTTTATCTATTCTATTTTTTATTTTATTTTATAATTTGCATTTCAAATTTTATTTTACTTTTGTTTGTTAGTAATATATTTTTAGGGTTGATTTATTTTATTTTTTTATTTTTTTATTTTTGTAAATTTCCGAGCTTTTGCGGTCACGAGCAAGCAGCCACAGACGTATCAACCACCTACTCATCCACTGATTCGATTTCATCATTCGCAACACCACCTTCACGAATTCTTCGCCACAGCTACTGTCCTTGGGCCTTGTTCAAATATTATCTCTCTCCACCATCCCTCTTAACGTCCAAAACAGAACTGTCAAATCTGTCAATAATGGACAGAAAGATTGGTGTTGGTCATCTTTTAGTTTTGGCACATTCCTGGCAAAGATTGACCGAGGCTATTACTTTGTAATTCTAAATAAGAATTAGTAATTTCGCCTAATTATCTCTATTACAGATACCTGTTATTATCTCTTATCTCCTGTCTATTAATAGACGTTTACTGGCTTTTAAATGCCATTTATCTCTCTCTCTCTCTCTCTCTCTAAATTATTTAGAACATAGAAGGATGAAATTATCATTAATAGTTCTCCATATTCTTGTTCTCCTCATTACTTGATATCTGAAAGCATCAATGGTTCTTATATCTCACTCCCTCTTGTATAAAGGAGTTCGGAACCTCTCTGACTTGTAACAACGGCTGATAAGGAGTAGGAAAAGAAGAAGAAAGGACATCGAATTGACAAATCGGAAGCGGATCTCATCGGTTATCACTCTCACGACCATGCGAAATTACGAAATTAGGCTTACGCGCATCAGTCCTTTCCCCCAATTTATAATTCCTTCAGGCTAACGAGCTTCCGTGAGAACTTGACTCGATTTCTTTTGATTTGTGTAACTCCAAGTGAAAGCACGTGTCAAATCTCAGTGAATTTGAAAATTTTAAATTAAAGTGTCTCTCTCCGAATTAAAAGGTAGGATTCGATCCATTTTAATGATTTAGCCAAGTTATTTTATTTTATATTGTTTATTTTTTTGAATTTTGATTTTTACTGATTTTTATTTGATCTATCGATCTAGTTGATTAATTTTATCTTTGTCCCAAGAAAGGACTGGCGCCCAGAATTTTCCTATTTTTAAAAATTTTTTATTTTGAATTTTCTAATTTTTATTTGTCTTAATTTCTTTCTTTTTTTGGGCCATTTGTGTGTCGCTTTTGGAGACCTTAGTTTCATTTACTGAAACTTAAAAAAGTGCGCGTCACACAATAGTATATTTCTGACTATTTATCTGTGCAGGTGTTAACCAATAGTGGATCCATTTTGTTAGAACCAATAATGCAAGTAGAAATTGTAACTACAGAGGAATCGGCTCCAGCAGTTTCCGCAGATCTGTCTCGAAGAAGGGGGGAATTAAAAAACATTGATATCCGTGGAAAAAATAAGGTATGTATACTGAATGCAATAAAGTATGAATTAAAAAAAATTTGAAAAATCATTTTTTGAATTTTTTAAAAAATGTTATAGGTAATTAATGCTATGATTCCACTGGCTGAATTACTCGGATATTCAACATCGCTAAGGATAATGACATCTGGAAATGGTAGTTTTACTATGGAATTTAGTCACTATCAATCAATGAACGCTTACAATGAAGAAGAAACCATTAGAAAAGTAACTGGCTTTTGAGTACTACGTAATATAGGTAACATAGGTATTTTTTGAAAGTGATAAAAAGGCGAAATGTATTCATTGTGTGCAGATTTTGCAAATAAAATTGTTTTATTTATTTAAATTTAACTTCACCATTAATTTATACTTAATTATTATATATACTTAGTATGTAAAACGAAAGAATACTGAGCAGAATACTTTTCGGGTATCGTTTGAAGTTGTCATGATACGTTTCCTAGAATTTTTTTGACGTAAACAAGCTGACTTGGGAACTCGGTGTGTCTGAGGGGCAAGTAGAGGCCCTTCTCTCCCTACCTCTTAAATCCCTTAATATAGATTGCCGGCCACGCTAGTTAAGATTCTAAAAATGTTAAACGTTCAGGATAAAAATTCTATTTCAAAATGTTGAGTACTTTTTTTTTAGTATAAACGCGATTTTCAATTTTCATTGTGGCAAACCTGTCTAAAAGCATATTACTTATCAATCTCGTCATTATTTATCAAGTATTTAAAAATAAATGAAAAAAAAGAAAGAAAAGTGGAGTGAAAGAGGAATTTGAATTTTTTTAAATTTGTTAAAAAGAAAAAAAAAATCTCTCCGGCGGGGAATCGAACCCCGGTCTCCCGCGTGACAGGCGGGGATACTTACCACTATACTACCGAAGATTGTATTACAGTGAACAGAATCCGCTAGTCACTCAACAGAACCAGGGACGTAACTAGAGTTTAACTCTGATAGAAATAAATTCGTGAGAATGTATGCAGGTACATAATGGATTGCACGAATTTTCAATCTCCAGTTTTAAATAGATTTTTACATACGGCATTCAAAAAGTGGCGCAAATACAAAATTATTTTTAAAAAATTACTAAGTTATCCACGACTTTTTGAAAAAAAGTAATAAAAAAAATATTTTGAACTGACTTCTTACCGAATATTTCGTAAAACTAAAAATGCTTGGATAAATGCCCTTTACCATTAAGCTTTTTTTTTATCAATTATTTGACTTGTTGAAATAAAACTGCTATAAATAGAAAAATACGTAATATTATTAATAGTATCGAAATGAACTATTTTAGTCATATCGTCTACCTCGTCTAGTTTAGTTGGAATATAAAGGATCATTAGGGAAAGAAATTAAAAAGAGAATTTGACAATTTCAAGACTGTTTATTATCATCTTGAACTAAACAAAATATATATTGCATAATCGAAGTATTACAATTTTTATTACACAATCATCGAATAATCTCACGACTAATGTGGTGCGGGCGCAACTAATGTTAATCGAGATCGCTAGCATTTTCTATCAAGAGACACTTTAGTCCCTTCGCCAACACCACCGCCGCATGTATAAATATATTAATATTGCTTTGCTCAATGTCATTCGACAATTTTCGAATCTTATAAAATATATTATACTTATATATGGAGGGATTAAAGTGTTATACAGTATTGATGATTGAGGCTTGAGCGGAGAACATTTCTTGTAAAGAAAAAAGTCAATTAAAACTCGAATTGAAAATCTCCCTGGTTTGGCTTTTACTGCCGCCAAGTAAAATTTCAAGTGGGGACATTTGCCTTTCGTAATCTCATCTTCCCAATTAAAATTCTTAATCTTAATGAAAAGTTTTGAGCTACATTTTCTCCTTAACATCTAACTTGTTTTATGTATAATTAATAATATAATAATATGTAATATAAAAATGTACTTCTGGTAGAAGTATCTCATCTTATTTTATTTCTAGATTACATGTAATCAAAGAATTAAATACACTTTATCACTTGCATGAGACGAGTTTTTTGTAAACGGGACTAAATAATGCCAGCTTCATTATACAACTTTTAATCAAAGAAATTTTGTTTCTTAATCACTTAGCTAACTGCTGAAAACTGGCAGAGAGCTGACAGTCAAATAAAAATCATAAAAATCATAAAAATCGCTTGCAAGCGATTTCAAAGAATTTCAAGCGTTTTCGGAAGTTTTCGAAAAACTTAAAAGATTTATCGCAATTTTATATGATTCCTGGTCATTGCCCAATTTCACCTCCTCGCTATAATTGAAAGATTTTTCAAGCCAAACGGTAGAGGCAAATCTGCCACAAGCATTAAGGCGATTACTAATCATACAAACAGATATTAATTGAAATCTCTTCAATCAATAAATTCTAAAACTTTATATAATGGGAAGCTATTCTAGGCATATTAGAACTCGTCCGTAAAAGTCATCATCATCATCATCATCATAATCATCTTCATCTTCATCATTATTATTACTATTATTATTATTATACCTTGTAAGGCTACTTATCTTATGGCAACGTACGTTATGGACCGTTCAGCAATTTTTTAACGGATCTTCTTCTTGAGATCCGTAATCGGGAGATCCATATTCCATATCCTGGCGTCACAAGCTTACGAGTTTAGGAGGATTTGCATCTGGGGAGCTGAGGTCAACAGCAGAGAGGTTGTTTCTCTGCTGGCTGGAACAAGATGGGATCAGCGGAGTAGAAACCGGTGTGAGACCTGTTCCACCTTCCATCAAAGAATCAAAATTGAAGGGAATTCCGCTCGAGGGAGTGGTGATTGGAATACCAGCAACTTCGGTGGTGGACTTCATAAAAGAGGGAGTCTCTACTGTTTTGAACTGGAGAGGCTCGGGTCGCTCCTTAGGTTCTACAAAAATCGGTAAGGAATTGGGTCTGTTGTTATTCTCAAATCCGACTGGTAGCGAGTTTGGTCTGTTCGGCCTTAAATTGCATACGGTGTCACGTTTTGCGGGCTGGACGAACTCATCTTCAACCATGACAGGTTTTATCACTGGCTTAACATCTGGTGGAGAGGCAGATCGAAGCCGACAAACAGCCCGATGAGCTTCGAGTATGAACTCCAACTCGTCTTTTGCTTGTTTTAGTTGGTTAATCTCGTCCTGTAGATTCTGTTTCTTTTGTTCCAAGCCTTCAGTTTCCTGGAAAGATACAATTTTTCTTTAGTCAATTCTAAGGATTTTCTAACATCTAGGTACTTTTTTATCGTTTCCAAAATACTGAGTTTTAGTCAAAGTTAGTGGCGTATCTAGGGATTACAATGATATCGATAAAATGACCAATCGAATTTTTCTTCATCTAAAATATTTCATCGTGAAAAACTAATATATGTTAATTTAAGTGCTTTCTTTCCCTCCCCTATAGAGAACGGCGCTCATGTCACGAGCCCTGCCATGCCCTAGATATACCACTGGCCAAAATAACTTAACTTTTCAGTTATTTAAAAAAAAAAAAAAAAAAATAAAATAAGTTGAAAATAAAAAATTTGTAATTAATTGTACTCAATAATCCCTCCAATGATTTTCTCCTTTTATGATCTCAAAATAATCGTATAAGGTAAGGTAATCATTGAATAGATATCAAAAGAAAACCCAGAGATGAGGGACTCTATGGGTTGAATTCAATTATAGCTCATCCTGAGTAGTCAGTTATTATATCCTGGGAAACTTACTTCTAGCAAGGCATTAGTGTGATCCATTCTTCTCTTTCGGCAACGAGCTGCTGCCATCTTATTTCTCTCCCTGCGAACTTGTCGTCTTTCCTCCTCTTCCGGAGACATACCAATAGTTCTGTTGGGTCTTCTACCTCCCATATTTCGTCTTGTCTGTTGCTGTGGCTCGTGTTGATGTTGGCTTTGGTGTGGACTCTGATGATTCTCAAAGTTGTTGTGATGAATCGTGTTTTGAGTCTGGGCAGGTGTTGGTTGCGACGGCTCCACAAGAGGTGGTACGAATCCAGCCTCTCTACTGTGAGAAGCTGACTCGCTTGTCAGCTCCAGGAAGGTCTGCTCGATACTCCGAAGGGTCGTCGGAGTAAGTGTGGGCGTCGTTCTGGTAGGCACGCCACTGTGCAGGCCGTCCAAAGATACCAGCTGATTAAAAAAACAGAAAAAGTGCTCATTAGTATTTTGCTGAGAGCTATAGAAACCTATTCTTTAAATAGCTACTAGGTTGTTGTTATGCATCTTTTCTTGCACTTAGTGCAATTCAATTTTCAAGAATCAGAGTTATATATTCATTAAACGAGGAATTTCTTCTCCCATTTTTGTTATCGTAAGTTGCTTTCAATGCAAAGAGATAAAAATATACGTGATCTAGACCCGATAAGTTATCGTACGTGTCGCTATTTACAAGGAATCATCGGCAAAGGCAATGCTAGTAGTGCCTTTCAATAAAAAGATTTTAGTGTTCTAAAATCGGTAAATCCATACGAGAGTTTATTTTTATTTTATTAAAATAAAAATTATTATTTATTATTATTTTATTTATTTCCCTATAAGGAATAATAAAAAATGACAATCAATATAAAGACAATTTTTCGACTTTGAGAAAGTCGAAAAATTAAGTTTAAATTATTTAAACTTTGTCTTTAAAATTGATCTTCTTCTGCAATTTTTGTTAACACTTTTTTTTTACGGTT
This sequence comes from Synergus japonicus, assembly GCA_900474275.1. NCBI lineage: Eukaryota > Metazoa > Arthropoda > Insecta > Hymenoptera > Cynipidae > Synergus > Synergus japonicus. The sequence continues at coordinate 15,833 of UCOH01007820.1, forward strand.
TTTAACAAACTTTCGTATGGATTTACCGATATCTTGAATACTTGAAAAAAATTCTAAATAGCTCAAAAATTTGTCTATATATTTTTTTAATGCGTTGCGTCATTCTACGTCGAAAATAATGCTATAAAAAAATCAACACCTTTCAGCCATTCAAATTTAAACGAGTTAAAATTTCGGTGGTGTCTCCCCTTAATTTTTTCTCTGATTATCGTAGTGACAGTCTCAGTCTCAGATCACATATATATATATATTTATATATTCTTTTTCCTAAAGAGGGGTTTCTCTTTCCATATGGGCAAGATGATGAGGTTCTCACGCCATCAGGTAAAATGAATAAGCTCAAGTCGAACCGACGCGACGTCAGCCGACTGGCATTGTATTGTGTGCGGCAAGTAGTGTCATCGCTAAAATTACTCAGTTCCTCCCGAATGCGAGTATAATCGGTGAACCCACCCACTCATTTCATATAACATATAACCCAACCCGCCCAACCCCTCGAAAAGTATGAAATCTTGAGGCTTCTCAGGTCGACGCTCTAATATATTAAAATTATTGTCCAAAAAATTTTCGGAAGTTGTCGGTCTGACATTAACCGAGGCATTAATGAATAAATGCCCAATTGTTCTTTCATGTTTAATATGTTTATTATAATAAAAGCAATCGCCAAAATTAAATTCCTTTTATAGCGCCACCTTCGCCATAAGTAAAACTTCCCTTAGGAAGAATGAGATTTATGTTACATCATTAATAATTTCGAGAAATTAAAATTACGTCAGATAGCAATTCGAATACATTCCTATTCAAAAAAAGATGAAGAGTAACGTGAGGCTGAAAGTGGCATGTGACGCGGGAAATCTTAAATCTGAATTCTTTTTATTATTGTATAAATAAAGAATTAGATTTAAATTAATTCATGTTTTTTTACTCAAAGTAAAGAACGATTCGCATTTGTTTTTCTGATTTTTTATTTTAATAAAAGAAAATAAATCTGTTTTGCGTTATAAAAAATACCAGTAGTTAACGTATTTAATTTTGAAAAAAATCGAATGATTATTATTTTTTTTATAACGTAAAACAGATGTACTTATTTAGTTTATGAATTTAGCGAAAGATTTTTTTATAAATATATTATATAATTTTAGAAAAATTCGTATCATGTGAATGTTGTTCCTATAAAACTGAAATTTAAAATAAAATTTTAATCATGTCTGATAGGGAAACAAGATATCATAAAATATAACATTTAGAAAAATGCAAACGTGCGCATGAAAGCACGCATTCGATTTTATATTTAAAAATAGATATCGTAAATTATATAAAATACTTAATACAGTAACTATGTTGCTATCTCTCATATAAAAAAATTGTTAAACGTTCCTACTTTGCATGAATATTTAGCCACGCGGGTAGGTTTTTATCAGTAATTGAATTTTGAAAATTGATAAACTCCGCTGTTAACGTTATCAAAAAAAGTGATAAAAGTATTTCTTTAGGGTGTGATGTTATTTAAAATAAAATTAATGATTTCGTGATATAAATGTTTTTGCTCGTTTTTTTACACCTTAATTTAAGTCCGTTTTTAGACTGATCGCTATATTTGAATCCTTTTTAGTCTCGAAACAAGACTGTCAAGTCTTGTTTTAAGACCAAATATGGACTCTCTAGCGTTAAGTCTAAATAAGATAAAATAAGTTGTAACAAAAACTTTAATGCAATTATTAAGTGGATTTTATTCTTTTAATATTTTATAGTATTTCTTCAAGATACATTATTATGACAAAAATATTGAATCATGAATTATCAAATATGATGCTCTTGTTATTATAAGTGCGTAATAAATTTAAAGACTTTAGTATCACGTGAAACGTGATTTCTTTCTTCTTTCTCAGATGTCACAATTGTCACATCTTCGATTGTACAAATGTACAATTATACACGTCTTCTGTTTCATAATGTGTGGCATGGCAATGTACATTTCTATATACTTCAAGTATAAACACAACGAACACTATGCATGCGTATGTACGCGCAGAGAAGCAGAGTTTTGTCATGTGCAAAACGCGCACATTCGTTCCGCGAATCTATAAATAAATGCATTTGCTGCTCTAATCTGCCTTGGGCTCGCATTGCATACACTACACAAAGAATGATATCGCACAAAAGACTGTAAATTAATAGCAAAAATTATATTAAAAAACTTAAAAAAATGTAAGTACTAAAATATCAATAATTCAAACTATAATTTATTTAGAAGAAGTAGGGGCAAAGCAGTTCACTTGGTGCACAGAAAAAAAGTCTAGTTTGTATCAAAGTTTTTGTTACATTTTAATTTGAAGTCAATTCTTTTTTTAGTATTAACGCTAGATTTAAGTCTAAGGAAAAAATATAGACTTAAATGAAGCAGTAACAAACAAGAACAAGCTGTAAAAAAATGAACTTCTTTACTCTCATCATATGAGAAGACATTATGGTTTTATGTAAAAAATTACTTTCGCAATTTTTATCAAATCTCCACGTTTTGACACCGACTGTGATGAACACATTTCGAAATAATTATCAGATTGGACTAAATGAAAAGAAAAGGTCAAGTATAAAAAAGCATAAAAAGAAAGATCAAGTTCGTTAGCCAGACATTTTTGACAAAAATTGAAAAAGTTAAGAGCATTCTCATCGCATAAGATATATATATATATAAACACCGATTGCGTAGCACAGCATTTACATGTTTCAGAGCGCAAAGAACGACAACTCAATCGCGTGCCCTAAGCATGTTCAAACTTGCTCAAACTTGCGAGCGAAGCGAACCGCGCGAGATGAGAATGGGCAGATTTTTTTCTCTGTACATAATCAAATGGTATAAAAGTAACAAAAACTTAAAGTCCAAAGCCGGAAATCGTCTGGCCGGAATCGTCTGGAGACAGACAAATGTCTGTCTCCAGTGAGTGCGATTATACGTGCAAGGAACGTGCGTGTGATTGTGTAATTTTTGAAAAATAAATTAAGTGCAGTGATTATATTAAAAACAATTTTTTTTATTACATATAGATGACAAAGAAAAGGAAATTTTATAAGCGACTATTTTGCAATAATTTTTAATAATTCTAGTACATGTATGTATATTTGTTAGAATTGTTAGTAATTATGAGAAAATAGACGTTATAAACAAAATTTTATTTCCTTACTCTTTACAAAAACTAAAATAAATTCTCACATTGTAGAAGAAATTTCTGAAACCGTGACAGAATTTTTGTCACGATGTCAAAGGAGTTTTATGCAATTACCAGTAACAAATTCTGTTACGGTAACAGCATATATATATATATATAGCTCTAGTTACATGTGATAGAAAATATTCTTCTATAAATTTCTAACGTGCGTACACATATCTAAACCGGTCTATCTCGACGAGGTAGACCTTCATAAGTTTGATCTACATAAGTTTGTTTTGATGAAACATAATTTCGGTATTTAGAGAAAATCGTACCTGTTGATAAAATAACTCTTGAGCAAGTATATTAGCAATTTCAATCGGGTCCAGAGCAGTAGTAGCCATTTTTTAAAAGTAAAAAGTCGTGTTCGTTTGCAAAATTCGTTTCGCTGTTCACGATGATCAATGTTTATTATATTTATTAAATATTCATAGGTCATCAGTCGAAAATAGAAATCGCGAGCTTAATGAAAAATATTTAGAATATAAGCGTGCATGTAGCCGAAAATATGAATATAAAATTTGAATCAATCGTTCGTTAAAAGGGAATGATCGATAAACGTGACAAGGTTTCACCCTCGATATTTTATCGGCTTCCCTCTTTTTTCGAAATCGTTTCCGTCGTCGACGTCGAAAGTCGTTAGCGTCCCCGGCAGACGCCTCTTTAACACTGATTCCCCCCCAAGAGTCGCAGCTAAAGGTGGTCTCACCGCGTTTAATATTGCCAAAAATAACGTTCGAATTTTCGGCGGACGCGACGACTCAGAGAAAGGAACGGTAAGTCTCTTTTTTCACTAATGTATTTGAGACTAACTATCGCAAGCACGAGTTAAACAAATGTTCGGTCGGTAACATGATACCACATGATACACGATGGTGTTGTTGAAGTTTGTACACAAATTACGAATTAGTGCGTTATCAATTGCAAATTTCTCCCTTGCAGACCTATATAGTTTTGGTAGTTACAGAATTCTGGGTTTATGTCTCATAATTGCCGGTCGAGTTGTGGATAAATTATAAGATTTTCAGCGTGAAATTTAAATCTTCCCGCGTAGCCATATTGTCTGTTATGTATATTGTCTATGCTTTAGATGTTAAAACTTTATTATTTTCCGATGGTGCACGGAGAAAAATGGAAGTAATCATTCCTAAACAGTTTAGGAATGATTTTTGGACTCTGTCTTATAATAAAAGTTTTGTTTACTGAATTTGTGTAAATTTTGGCATATGTTACAGCTTTGCATGAAGTAGTATAAGGAGACATATCTAAGGCTGGGAACCCCCGATTTGGATTAATCGTAGGTTTTCGGAATAATTCGTGCAGTTCCGAAGTAAAATAATTTAACTTAAAGTTACTTCAGCGCCTCTGCTGTACGTAATGTAACATATTTCCAATTTTTGTTTTGACGTTTCCATGGTTTTTGTCATGACTCCTTGAAAACAGTAGAAACAGTAAAAGACTCCTAGCTTCACTATCTGTCACAATTCAAATAAACTTCTATTTTTAATACATAGTGCGGCCACAGAGGCGTTGAGGTACCTTAAGTTCAATTATTCTACTTGACGACTACACGAAATATTCCAAAATCGTCAGACATTTTCAATGGCTTTGATATGTCTTCTTATACTACTTCATGCAGCTTTGTGCGTTATCAATCGCGAAATTCTCTTTTACATTAACCAGCCATATTCTCACCGCTTGTGAGAAATGCCCAGTGCCGGGCCAAAAATTGGTGGTGACCCATAAGAATAAGAATAACCTGACACTCTGAAATATTCAAACAGACTATAAAATGATGGTCAGTCTAACTATTAGGAAAAAATGATGGATAGTTCAACCTGACTATCTAAATTTTGACACTCCAAGTCAATGACAGCTAAATTATTTTTTTGTCAAATGAGAATTAAGTGGCAAGAATTCGAAAATAAACTTAAAAATCAATTTGCATTGAAAAATGTCGTCCACTCAATCACCCACAAGACAAATCTTAAAACGTAGTTTCCATAGAGAGCGCAGTTCGCTGAGACGACTCGGGGTCATCGTTCGAATTATATTTGAGAAACGATAGCGGTCTTTGTCCGGGACGCGTTCCGGCGTTCTTGCAAAGAGTCGTCTTGTTTTTCGAACGTGCAGGAAAGACAAAGGAAACTCTAAAATGAAATGAATCTGTTGACATATGTTTTCATAAGGACACAATCACACAATATGGAAATCTAATATGTGCCTATTATAAAAAAATGTAGCCTTTTTTCTTCAATAGCATTTTTTTGAATTTATAATCATGTTGAATAATACAATACAGGCAATCAATTACAAGTCAATTATTTCCATGAAAGAAATGATTTGCCCATGGTGGTCCATATTTATATTTCTTTGTGTGTAATATGTTTGAAAATTTCATGATGGGCGGGCTAGGAAAAATACGTATAAAATTGTCTTTTGTTATCAGTCTCACTCATGTTTTATGCCACAGTGAGATAAGGTGACTTCAAATATCCGCCTCGCGTGTTTGCGTCTCTTCATTAAGTTGCATTCATATAACTATATATATATATATATATCTATTAATTACTTCTGCTACATTACCTCAACATTGCAATTAACGTGCATAATGCATAACAATTATTTTATTTATTTTTTTGTTTTTGCTTCCTCATAGGGGAAGCTTTGTTTATTTATTTATTTTTTGAAGTAAAAAATACTGTAAACTTCAGCAAACTAAAATATGTTTGTTACAATCAATATAAAGTAGTGCAAAAGCATTTATTGCTGTTGCATAAATCAAATCAAAGTGTTTGATCCTACTAAAAATGGCAATATTATTCAATGTATTGCAAAATTTCAATGTACTGAATTTATTTTGCAGCAACCCAGCAATGTTATAAAATAAAACGTAATTTTAATTTTCATGAAAATTGTTTAGGGATGTTTTTTAAAATCATTTTACTGAACTTTATTCTAACTTTAAAACTTGCCTTACAGTTGATTATTTATCAAGTTGTTTTTATGCTTTATTAAATAAATTTTTACAGAAATAATAACGAACAAACGAAGCAATACGTTCGCGTTGTTAATTGCCAGTAGAGAGGAAAAAATGTCCTGATGGTTAGAAACGCTGCCATAACCTTGGAAAACAAAGAAGAGCTCTGAGTCTAAGCAAAGATTCTATTTCTTTAGTCAGAAATGTAATGCTTTTAGAATATTTATAATTTTAAGAATATTTTTAATTTTTAGATTCTATTAGAGATGATAATTTCATATTATTCATGTAAAAATATCGATAAAATAATATCTTATACATTTTTTAACTTTCAAATATGCAACATCACAGAAAGAGTAGAAGGGAAAATTTGTTGCGGAACTTTCAAGCGAGTACAGTTTAATTTTTTTGCATTGAAACAAAGGAAAGTACAATAAGTTGACATGGTAACAGTACCCGAAGTTCAGGGTATTATTTACTCACCTGCAAGCGTAATTTTTCTTCCAGGTAATATTTACCCTGCTGCAATCGGGGTAAATATTACTCTTAGTTTTTTCTGTGAACTTTACTTTCTATAATTTAAACACACAGACAATTTCCGACTATTTTAATATAATAATAAAAATAATGAAAGATTTAAAAAAATTTTATGACTTGATGAGATTATATGATTACTGGTCGTGATTGATTATTAACAGACTGTATATACCATATATACTATAGTCTACTACGTGTTTAGAATTTAGAAAAAAATTGTGTCATGGACACTTTATCATACAAGTATACGTTTCAGAGTCTCCATTTTTGCTCTAATAGTAATGGGTTCCATTAAAAAGAAAATAAAACGTCTTTAATCTTTTATTTCATCACGTTAGCTTGAAAAATTAATCTGAGTTTCATTTTTTTTAGAATGTCTAAAGTGCCTATATTTTTAAAGAATATTTGTATGTGTATCAAAATTAGCGTTTGATCCTGTCCATAATGAGTTCCAATTGAATTCAGTTCAAAGGGTCAGGGCCAGCGAACTATGTATGGAGTGTATGGAGCTCTCCATACCCTGGATTGGATAGTGTATGGAATTCCATACCTTGAAACGAGCATGATTTATTCCTTCATGTATAATAATATATTTTAAAAGTTCAAATGACAACTCCATACTCTGAAAAAGTTTACTTCACCACCCCTTTTAATATCCTTTTAGTCAGTGATGCCCCAAAATTATTTTCAAACACAGTGTTTCTCACTTCTTTTGTGAAGAAACAAGATTTCAATTATTGTTTACAGCTATATCTATATATAATCTTTAAAAACTGCATTATTAGATAAAAAGTTATATTTTTTTAAGAAAAAAGTATGGATTATTTATTTGATTAAAATGTCTAAATTGACACCCTAAATGAAGTAGTTGTGTCATTAGTCTTTATACCTATACATCATGTAAGTGCGAGGAAGAAATTAACAAGCACAGCTATAATAAACAGTATATGTAGATATACTATAGATTAGAAGATCGACTTTATAAAAACCATCCAAAGCGAGAGATAACAAAAAGCAATTGAAAGTCTAAACAGGATGAGAGGGGGGCTCTTTACATCTTTATCAACAGCTCGCTTGACGAATTCTACTTTTGAGTCGTTTTTGAGTGGAGGAACCTTATGCCAATGCACTACTATTCACCAACACCCAATGAGTCATTCACACGTTGCCATTCATCAATATAAGCATCATTTTCAGGTAGACGTCTACCTGTAAATAAATTATTCAACTGGGAGAAAACATCATTTCAGCCATCACAACCATTTCTTTCTTTTTCGTATTTCATTCTCATCATATGAGAAGCTAATAATAGGTATTGCTTTTATGTGAAAAATCAATTTTCATCAAATTTGTACGCTTTGGAACCTCTTAAGTGAGCAGAAACGGTTTTTATACAGGTGTAAAATTCATGTGGACACATCTTAAATATGTTAAATCTGCGAAAAATATACTGAAATGAGTCAAAATACACTCGAGATATATTCGAATTGTTTATATTGTGTTTGCACATTGTTCTATACAAATAATACTTGGACTACAATTTTTTAGGGAATTCCATAAATCTTTGTGAATAAAGGGCATGTGATACATTACCATAAGAACAATTTAGTTTCCGCACTCTTTACGTTCGCAATAATAAATCCTTTTCACCAAAATTAGGTCATTTACCTCCATTTCGTACAGACGGAAGTAAATGGACTAGTTTTAGTGAAAAATATTTATTATTGCGAACGTAAAGTTGCGAAAACTAAATTAATTCCCTTAAGAAAATAGAAATGCCCACTACATTGCGAATTATCATAAAAAAAGTTTGATTTTCTATATATAAGTTAGTTAAATTTGCCTCAGAAGTTCTTGAATTTCCGGAAGTCAACCCCATGAAATGACGTGACTTTTTTGGGAAATTCCCCTTTTCCTCTCCCCCTCTGTCATGACAAGTCACGCAATGCAAATCCGCCCCCCTTTAAACTAATGTCACACATAACGAATCGAACCCTGTCCCGCTATTTTTAATTTCATTATACTGATTTTTCTAGAGACATATTTCACATCGGTTACAAAATTAGTTCTTTCAACAAATTTTTTATTCAATAAACTATTCAAAATATTTTTATTAAAATTTCCCTAAAGGAATTGTAGGCAATATTCTCAAATTACTTATTAATGTTCAAAAAAGTTTCGGGAAATTTCCTCAAATAATTAATGGGGAAATACCTAAACTTCTCAGTATTATTGAACAATATTTGGGGAATATTCCTATTATAAAAAGATCATTAGCAACGTAACGCTTTTTCCTTATTCGTAAAATGAAAATGATGACGCGATGTATACCAAAAATGTCGCGTAATGCGGGAAATCTTAAATAAATATTTTAGTGTAAACATCAATAGTAATTAATTTTGAAAACAATCTAACAACTATTATTTTTTAAAACACAAAACAGATGTAGTAATCATTCATTTTATAGAATACGACATAAATATCGGTATTTATAAAAGAAATTTAATTGCAAACGACCATTTTTAATCAACAGACAGTTTCCTTTATTTACATTGTACTTGATAAAGAACATAGAAGACCTAATTAATTCACATTTTTTTTATGTACCAGAAGCTTTGAACATTCAAATGAACGAAATCTTCTTCCCCAATTTCTATTTCATTCAAAAATATAATTCAATCTAAAAATAACAATAGGAAGTACAAGTTTCTTTCATACACAATTAGTGTCAAAGCAAATAAATCAGTATTTCAAAACTGTTTCTCTGATTTAAAATACAACCAATACAAAAAAATCCATTTGAACGTTCAGAACTGATTTTTAAATATCTTGAAAGTCAAACTATGTGATAATTCTTACAAACATGAATCTAAATTTGATGGAAAAAAAAAACGGTAAAACTGTATCAAAATTCTCGACTTTAGGGTTTTAAGGCGATTTTACAAATTTGAGGAATAAAGAGGAAAAAAGGGGAAAAAGTGGCATCCCTTTATGTAAAAAAATTTCATAAATTTGTGCAAATATCATCATCCCAACAATTTTCGAGGAAATTCTTGAAGAATTTATTTACTGCAGTGATACTTCGATTCTTGATGCAGTTTCAGTTTCACTGCGTACACAGTTTGACCCTATTAGGAATTTTTATCGCACGTGTTTTTATGGCAGTTCTCTGTTAGTAGAAACGCAGAAAATGTTGCTTGTTCGAGACAACAACTCACCTCGAGGGCAATCTTCAGAATATCCTTGGACTAGCAAGGCTCGTGTCAACCGCAACCGCAACCGCAATCGCTCGAGTTTCCTTTCAATGTCGGTTTCGGTGGGAATGTGAATCGATTGTCTTTAAAGGGAATCGCGAAAGCGAGTTCTATTCTGTTCTTCTCTGTTCTGTTATGTCGTCATTCGCGGACACCGCACCGCACCAGTCTTAACGTGTCTCAGCAAGTCTCGACCTTGTCGCTTTCAGAGTTTCAGATTCAGTGACCGTCACCACACCGTTCAAAAGCCATTCAAAGCAAGGATCATCCTCAACAGACACATTAAAACCACATTAAACTACACTGACTCCACACTCTACCAAATATTCTACCATTCCACAATCCACCACCGTCGACGGTCGAAGTGACACTGACACTAGTATACTAGTACTTGAGTGCTTCAGTGCTTCTGTCATCGCAGTGACGATGACGTTACCAACCGCATGGTCGACAGACCGGCTGTCTTAGTTCGAGTGATTCCGCAGCCGTTCGGTTCATTTCGGAAGCGCGCCAAGTCCTTAGAAAACTCAGAACTAAGAAGAACTGCGAACTAAGAATCTACATTGTTCAAAATGTTTGTAAAATTAATATACTTTTAATATACGAAAGTATATTAATTTTAATAAACATGATGTTTGGAATCAGTGTTGGGTAGTAACTATATAGTTATTAGCCAATATAGTATAGTAAACTATAGTAACTATAGTTACTAGTTAAAAATCTTTGTAAAATTAATATACTTTTAATATACATTTTGTAAAGTCATTAGCATATACCGTAAATTAAATTTAATGCATTACCACACGTTTTGGAATTAACCCGTAGATGCTGCCACACTGGGGTGCAGCTTACCCCAGCCGTTTCTTGCTGGGGTTTCTTCCTTCTTTCTTTGTTAAATTACTTTTTTTTAAATACAAGATTTCGATAATTGAATAATCTGCCTATATAGATGATTAAAGTACTTATTAAACATTGTACAAAAAAATTTTCAACCAAAAATACTGAATAACTTCTTCATAATAAATAAGTAAATAAATAATAAATCGAGTTTTTAGATTGGAATTTGAATCCAACACCCTTAATACTTGGTTGTTTTAAAGAAATCAGAAAAAAAAGAAGAAAACCTAAAGAAGCCTGATGTTATTTTCAGATGAAAAAGAGAATAAAGTCGATGAGTGGGGAAGAATTGCAGTTTTTAGTTTAGTGACTGCAGGCAGACAAAGGCTTTTGCCTTCGTTCAATGCCACTGAATGACAAACTATTTTATTCTTTGAAGAGCAATTACATTACCCATGGACTTACACAATGAAAATACGTGTTGAAAATACTTTGCAATTAAGTTCTCATAGAAGATCCACAAACATAAAATAATAAATACGTTTTCTTTCATTGCAGAAAATAAATTGAAAACTTCAGAAGTCCAGCGGGATGTAGAGTTTAAAATCGAAAGGACTGATCGAAATTTCATATACACGGGAGTAGTCATTTGCATACATCGTCAATTAATTTTAATATACCCTTATGTTCTAAAATTAATATACTTTGTAAATGAATCTTGATGTCACGAGAAAAAACATTCCTTGCATCGAGACGAATCGATTGACCTGCATGATTAATGCATTTTATTGAATCTTAAGGAAGTAAGAAGGTTTTTTGCAATCTATAAAATTAAATAATCTAATATAAATAAATTTTATTAAAAAATATGAATGATGAGGTCGAAAGTTTCTTTGTTTCGAGAAGAAAGAATTATATATATATTGCTTTCGATTAGAAAATAAAAACACTGACAACAATTTGCAATATATAAAATTACAAGGATAGTGGACTGTATAAGTGGAATGAGTATTAACAATTAAGTGAAGAGTATAAAAAGTGTCGAATTTGAAGTTCTGTCTATGCAGTGAGTTGCATAGGTCAGAGGTAAGATTGTAACTGGTTGTAGTACTTTAGCGTGACCAGGTCTGAAGACTGATGGAAAGGTAGTCAAGAAGTGTTTTCTTAGTTGCCAGATGAGGGCTATAAAAAAGGTAAATGGAAGGCTAAATGTTTTAAGAACCCAAAATGTACAGATGTGTCACAAATCGACTGATAGTGTTTTCGAACGGTTTGGACAGCTTATTGTAATAAAAATATAAAATTTAAGGTTTAGTGTTCTAGTAGATACTTAAATACATAGCAAAAAAAATGTTTATGAATTTGAAGACAGATGTTTTTGAAAACTTATAATTTTTGTTACGTTACGACTACGCAACGAGCAGGGGAAAATATTATTTAAATTTTGAAACTCTATTCCGAGCGGCTGAAATAGAATTTCTATGGGTTCCTGCCCTATTAAGGGTAAGAAAACCGCCCTCACCTGTGAACCCTTCTTCTTTTATTAATAAAGATCAATTTAAATTGTAAAACGATGAGGAAATATGGTTTGATTGAGTAAAAATAAAGATTATTTATATTTCTGTATGAATTTAAATCTATTTATTTGTTAGTTACTTACAATGTTACTATAAATCTGTATTCCATAGAATTGGAGGCGAAGAGAGATAGCACTTGACAACACAAGAGAAATTGTACTCTTAATAC
>UCOH01007821.1:0-19098 GCA_900474275.1 Synergus japonicus
GAATTTATAGTCTAAGATACAAACGGAAGTCAAAATCGGAAGATTATTATTACCCAACGCAGAGTTTAACTCTAATAAAATGATCAATGACGTTTCTTTTTATAGTGTATGTCTGAGTGTCAAATGGGCAACAATGATCTAATGCCACCGTGAAGAATGCGATTGCATCTATCTAAGGCCGTTAATTAGTCTGTCGTAGCACAGTTTGACGTTTTCATCGGTTCCGATAGCTATTAAACGGTGATTGCTCTGGAGCTGCTGTGAATTCTGTCGTTTTTTCAAATAACCGAGACAGTGTCAAACCTTAATCGTCGACATAAGAATGGTACGATCTATTCAACCTAACTTTCCTGACATATCACTTTTTTATATTCTCATTTTTAAATGAGCGGCTGAAATTAAGTAGTGGATAAAAATATTTCGTTTGTAAAACTGGGATAAAGATTAATCAGAGTAAAAATCGGACAAAGTGCATTTTCAGAACACAAACCGAGTAAAAAGAATTAATTTACTCTTAAGCGTTTTTATCTCATTTTTACAAACTAAATATTTTTATCCAATTTTTACTTTCAGCCACCATGGCATGCGTAGTGGTATCGCGTGCTTATTGAGAAAGATGCTGGTTATCTTTGGGATCTTGTTATCTTTGGGGTCATTATGTTTGAGAACATCGAGTGTGATACTTTATCTATAAGGCGCTTGTATGTTCAGCATAATGAGGAAGCAAAGTAATCAAAAAATGAGTACAAAAAAGTATAAATATTGTTCAATGAAACATCCGAGATCGAATTCACAGCTAGTTTATTTTTTGGTAGTACAAAAAAGTTTTTATTTAAAACCCTTACCTTGTTTGCAATATTTACATATTCCATGTTTTCTCGTTCTCTTTTGCTATTTATTCTTTTGGGTTTTACAAACTACTCATCCTATCAAAAAATGGTCAGGAGTGAATTTGTAGATCTTTTTAAGACCTATAATTATGTTTCTTATTATTTTCTCTGAATCTCGCGTTATTTGGCTCAAAATTTGAATTTTCGCTTTTTCAAGAAATTTCAAAATGCACAAAGTTTTTGAATTTTTATCCAAAATAGCTGGCTAACGTAGTTGAACTTAATTTTAGGACCCTAAACGAGTATACCAAAGGCCAATCCGATCTGTCAATTCTATCGAAAGTTATCGTGTTAACAAGCTAAAAAATTTACAGGCAGACAGACAGACACATTCGTTAAAACATATTTTTCGGGTTAAGGGGTCCCAAAACATGGACATTTAACAAAAACGGGGGGCTTTAACTTTACACAAATCTAATACATTCTCTCTGATGGGAATATGAAAATGTTCGACTTTCAGAAAAATATACTTGTAATAAATACACTTCATGTTTCTATATTTATATAAAAGGTGAAGGAATATATTTATACTAAAGGAACATTCAAATAAAATATTGTCTTTTAATTGTTTGTAATGAATGGAACATCATTATAAATATAATTTCGTCCTTACATTATAAATCCATATGATATATTAGAGTTAATAAAATTATTTTTATTCGTGCAGGAGAATCTCAGCAAAGATCTAATTTCACGTAAGTTTCTTAATGCAGTATAATTATATTTTTTAGAGTAAATGATTCACTGTACCCAGTTGTTTTTTTTAAATTAATCGTCTTTTCTATTTTCACTCAAAAAAGACTTCAGAATATCAAAAGAATATCAAATTTCGCAATTCTCATAAACTAAACTTTAAAAAATGTGAATGATTTAATGAAAAGAAATAAATTAATAATAAGCATAAATGCATCATTAAAAGTGCCAGTATCCAAAAATTCCTGTCCATTTTTTACAGAACTTCGAATGGGATTCGATGCTTTCGACCCTGAAAAAAAAGGTTCTATTAAAACTGATCAAATTAACACAATCTTCAGTATGATGGGAAAAACTATTAACAGTGACATTTTGAATGATGCTATCGCCGAAGCGGATCCATTCAGTAAGATTGCACCATTTTTACATTAATTTGTTAATCTGAAAAATACAAGACCCATTTACTTCCTCCTATAAATATCATAAGAAAATTCGTAGTGGTGAAAATTCCAAAATAACGGAGGAGTTTTGTTATTGCTTTCAAGTTGATAAATGAATAATATAATGTTTTAAGCAATTATATTGTGTGAATAGTATGTGTGTCACACTTTTTTAGTAAACAAGATAACATGAAAACGGTTGAAGATAAATTGATGAAATTTAGAGCACTTATTTGCATGACTAATATCTTCAAAGGTATGCCGTGATTTTTAAAAATATGCATAACACTTTTTTTATTCCTTTTTTTTTTAAAAATGTCCATTTTTTATATTAAAACTTTTTTCATTGATATAATTCAAATTTCATGCAAGGATAAAAAAGATTCTTTGATTTGCAGTGAATCGATGGAACTTGATTTACTAACAGAGTTTAAGGTTAATTTAAACAAAGATTAAAATGTTGATAATAAAAAGTGTTTCAAAATCTATTTCATTTAACAAATGGAAAAATTGAACAATTTTATTTTTAGTAAAATATAATATGACTTTTAATATTTGCAAGAATCGATGTTGATACTTTCATGACAAAAATATATAATATTGAATGTTTTGTAAATTTGTAAAAGTATTTTTTTCTCTTATCTATACATATAGCGTTCTTTCAACTCTCACTAGTCCTTAGTGTCAAATTATCACCATGTTCAACTTTACAGCACAATTATTCTATTTGAATACTTGAAAAAAGAGAGCTAGTTTCTACGCAAAAATATTCGAATTAATATAAAAATATTCGTCAATCTTGAATTAATATTTCCTACTTCAGTCCACATGAAAGCAATTTACACTATCTTCAATTTACCTCAGAGTGTGAATTGAACTCGCAAGGAACTGAAATTTTGGAAAATAAATAAAGGGAAGACAGCTGAAATCGAATTCACGGCTAATTTAATTTTAATACAAGCCTCTAATATAAAAATGCATGTAAAGTTATTAAATTTTGATAATCATCTTGATAATCTTCTTTACTTAAACACAGCTTTCTTTTGCAAGATAAATTGTATCCACAGGTGCTGGAGAATTGGAGTTTGAAGAATTCGCTAATCTTGCGGCAAAGTTCATAGAGGAAGATCAAGATGAGCAAGCTACTCTAGCAGAGTTGAAAGAGGCTTTCCGGCTCTACGACAAAGAGGGAAACGGCTACATAACAACTGAAGTCTTTCGAGACATTCTTCACGAACTAGATGAAAATTTGTCTCCTGAAGAATTAGACATGATGATCGAGGAAATAGATGCCGATGGCTCCGGAACCCTCGATTTCGACGGTAAAACATTTTTTCAAGTTATAATTTGTGGTTCCTCTTCATTTTTCTGTATACAGTCCTTACTCTCAAAATCTGAATCAGTGGTATTATATCTGTGTAAGATACACAGAGACAAATCGAATTTACAACCCGGGTGATCAGTAGTAGAAATCTAGTACGATGTTCCATTTTATGGAGAGTGTATTTAGAAGTCTTAGACTCAACGGTCGCTGCTTAGAGCAACGACAGATTGGCCAGTTAGGGACTCTTTATAAGATCAAGTTTAGATTGAACGTTTGGCGCTACATCAACGAAAGGTCGGCCAATCACACAAGTAACTTACCTATAAGTAATACTACGCAACTCTCACTTTTAGTTGATGAAAGTGCAACAATTCGGATTAATAAGATGAGATGCATTTAAAAAAAAGTTTTCGATGTCGCTGAGTTTAAGTCTGAAGTAAAAATTACAAAATTCAAGATAGTGAATCCAATATGGCGTTTACGTGTCTCACACCAGGGGTTGTTTCCTTTTTTCAAATTTCAAGTAAATAATGTGTCGGGTCTTCTAAAGGGTTAGTGTTACTGCGCTTGAGTCATGCGCGCGAGTGTATGTCTGGGATACAGTGTCAGACAGTTCGAAGAATCGAACTTATTTTCTACTTACAGCGTCTCTAAACGCAAAGTTTTGTGGACATTACACAGCGCATGTTATTTTGATTCTAAAATGTACCACACAGTAATACGTTTCAATTAGGTTTACTATATAAGCTCTCTTTACAAAATGTACTTTATTTTGCAATAGATCGAAATGAGATCTATATTATGTTTAATGTTATTGGTCTATGAAACATTCATTTATGATCATATGAAATGATATGATCTAGTAATCGCAACCCGACTGTTTTGAAAAGGAACCTGTACTCGAGTAATAGTCGCTAGTATCGTAGTACTCTAAAATGTATAATATTAGATACAATAGACATTATTAAAATTATTTCTCTATTTTTCTCTGTGTACCGCTATTTCAGATTAAGAGAATAGTGGGGTTGGATGTAAGTTCTATCCTCAAAAGGATGAGGGTCGATTTGGGCGCCCAGTGGACGGTTTTTGCCCCAAATTATTTATGGTAGAAAAAATTTGAAAAAAATTTTGTTTAGCATCGACCAACAATAATAATTCAACTTAACTCTAAACGGACCAACCCCATTCTTTTCCGGGTTCCTTTATCAACTTTTTTTATTTAACCTTCAGATGACCTTGAACCTGATGTGATGAAATTTGATGACGGACCCCAGATTTAGAATCAGCGACCTTATATACCTTAAGATACCCTGGTCGAGTATGTTTGTCTTAGATATTTTATATTTACATACTCTGAGCACGTAAGAAATAATAAATTCACCCCCTTCACCCCGGTTAAAGGGGGTAAAAAAGTAAAAAATGATAAATAAACGTAGATACTCTATACTCTATAAACTCTATAAACAAGGAGTTTATAGAGTATTTTATAAAGAATTTTATGAAGCAAATACAAGTTTAAACACGCCGAATTTTTTCACAAAATCTATTAGCAAGTGATGGCATTTTTAGAGTTGAGAGGGTTACGGGAGCAACTAGGAAGAATGGCGTTGGTTCGTTTAGGGTTAACTTGACTTATTATTGTTGGTAGATGCTAAAAAAATTTTTTTCAAATTTTTTCTACCAAAAATAATTTGGGGTAAAAACCGCCCAAATCGACCCTCTTCCTTTGAACTCTTCACTTTTTTCCAAATATTAGTTAGACATTTTCTCACCTTTCAGTGAATTGAAATCCTAGTTGAATGAGTCCGTGTTCCTCCGAACAAATATATGTCAATTGAATTAATTCGAAGCTCATCCGAAAATTTTTATAACTCGTATTAATGGGAACTCTAATCCGAGTGAATCTGTGAATAATTCGATGAAACTTTTCAATTCAGATCAAATTGATCTTTCAATCCGAGTGAATCTAAATCCCATCTTAGAAAAATTTTCAATTCAAATGAATCCGCAACCTATTTAAAAAACTATGTTCAATTCGACGATTATACCTACACTTTGCACATAGAAATGAATGGAAAAATTATACTATTTTCTTATATTAGAAAGATGCACTTATTTTAAATAAATGGCATTCACGGAAAATGGACCAGTTCGCGAGTGTTAGGAAGAGGATAAAAGATAACAACTTTAATTTAATAAACGCACTATTTAATTAGGCAGAATTATATGTCACGAAAGAAAGCTCCTTCATGCTTGCTTCACGACCAAATTAGAAGAGCTTGGAATAATTTAATTAAGTTATACGAGATACCTAAAAATAAATTCAGCTTATTCTGAAGATACCTCTTAAAAATCATTTTTTAAGGATTTAAATATCCCGTTTAGGTTTGAGAATATCCTCTAATAATTTTAGAGTGGATCGATGAGTAATTCTTCGTAGACAGCTAATTGTTTAGAATCGGGTCAGCTTTGTGAGCGTGAACTATCTTTCTCAAAATAAAAGATCTCAGTAATCTTACTGGGCACTAGAATCAAAGACAGCACTCATAAGGAAAATATACAATTAGTTTGAGTTTGAATTTAATTATTATAAAGAAATTATATTTAAAAAAATGCATGGATAAGGTGCTTAATGGCAGAACATATATTTATATTATTATTAATATAAGTATTATTATTATTATATTTATAACATACATATATTTACACACGGAGAAAATGTGTTCGATAGCCATTCAAGTAAATATGATGGATATAGTGGCTTTTCAGCGATCTGTAACATTTATTTCTAGAACCTCTACTATTTCTGAGTTAATATTTTTATTTCGCATTTTATAATCATTAGTAAAATATCTTTCTAATTCAATGTTTTATTTTAATTCCAGAATTTTTGGAAGCTATGACGAAATGAAAGTGTCGGGCTACGATATTGTATCTAACAATTTCATTCACAGAGTAATTCAAATTCATATTCTTGTAAATACGACGGACATCTGGTTTAATTTAAACCAATTTACGTATTTGATGTAACATATTTTTAAGAGTATTTTGCAAACTGTAAGTTGATGTAGCCACTTGATTTTACACAATATTACAAATGATAAACAATAATCATTACGTTAATATGTTCAATGACTTGTCTTGTGATTCCTTGGGATATTTTTGTTATACAGGGTGTCCCACCACTTATGAAAAAGCCGGTACTGGGTGATAGAGGACAAAAAAAGAAACAGAAAAGTCCTGTGGCAAAATTTGATCCGGGCCTTAGTTTGGGCACAGTAAAGCTTCAAAGTTGGGCATAATGAACCAATCAGGAGCGAAATTTAGCAACCAATTGTGTCTCACCAACAGGCATACTATCGAACACTTGAAACACAAACAAATGGTTGCTAAATCTCGCTACTGATTGGTTCATTATGTCCAACTTTAAAGTTTTACTGTGCCCAAACTGAAGCCCGTATCAAATTTTGCCACAGGACATTTCTGTTTTTTTTTTCTTCCTCTATCATCCAGTACCGGCCTGTTCATAGGTGGTGGGACACCCTGTATAATGCGTTTATTTCGGTCAGCAAAGAGTCACCTACACTATTAATTGATCAAGTATCCTATATTAAATACATTTATCTACATGTATTATATATGAATAAATCAATTTATTTAATATTTATATTTTTACGTCTATCCATTTGAGAAAACACGAAAAATAAAAAAATCTACATTACTTTTTCAATTTTTATTTGTATTATTCCTTTACCACAGATAGCCAAAATAGGAATAATTATAATGCATACAAAAATATAATGTAAGCAGTTTCTAAAAATTTCCATTCTTCCTGTGACGGGGTACGTTACAGAAATACACAAATAACAAATATCCGTAGATGTTTATATTTATTTCACAATTATAAGATACAACTGTCAAATATCTATATATCCGTAAATATTGATATTTGATACCAGAAATTCAGGGAGTGGTTTAAAAGCGATGTTATACGCAACACGTCAAGTCTAACACTGCTGTTTTCCTTGTTATAGGAAAAGCAGGTTTCTTAAGGGAAAGTGACATCCTTTGTCCCTTAGGAATGTGATTTGGTGGGAATGTCGCATAGGGCAGACCTAGCATACATACTAGGTCTGAAATCGTCACATTCCTTGAGTTTAGAATAAGAGCTATAACTGTCGAAAGAATAATATTTTTATTAGCGCAAAGAAATGTAGCACAAAGAACTAAGTGTTGTTGACGATTTGGCAACACTGTTTGACTCGTTGATCAAGACACGATTGTCTTGATCAGCGACTGTTCTCCCAATTAAGGCACGCTGCTAGCCTAGCAAGCTGCTGCCCCTAATCTTCCAAAAAAGTACAGCAGCAATCCCGAAACGGTGTTGCTGTTAGACCAAAGCGGCAGTGGGGCTGCTTTACCAAGGACTTGTCAGCTGCTGTCTTTTATTTCATTCCGTGTAGTAGACTATAGTTTGTTTATCATAGCCATAGCCTCACATTACAGGTTTTTTTTGTGTCCCGACTGAAAGTGTACAAACCTAATAAAAATTTTTGACGAAGGATTGGGAGAAATGCATTGGCATTTGGATTTCCTGAATTTATTTCCAGGAAAAGAACGTTTACTAAATAAACGATTTTTGCAACTAATAAATTACTTAGCTAAGGTAGGTGTAAATATTAGGAAAACGTGTCTGGATGAAAAGTGAATGGTGAAAGTAGTTGATAATCTCATAATTGAAACAATCAGAACACCCAAGTTTCTTATAAAGATTTATAAGATATTTTAATAGCGTGAAATGAGAAGTATAGTTTATGGGGAAATCATAAATTGACCGGCACACCTATCTAAAATATATTTTCTGTATATTAATATACGTAAGATGACTAAAAAAAATTTTCAGCCCACAAAAAACTTCGGTAAGAAAAATTCAGCGCGTGAAAAATTGTAAAGTGATAAATCATCATATTCACTTTTAGTATTTTAGGTGGTTTCAAGGGTTGTAAAGGATGGATAATAGTACGAATTAATTGAAATACTACAGTAACCCTTAAAATAGTATATTTTCTTGTGGAAAATCGATTTCAAGTGTAGCATTTCTTATCAATTGTGGCCGAAACTGTGCATCATCACCAAAATGAAAAATTGTAGAGAAATGCCCATATATGTATTTAGATAATTAATTATTTTAAAAATCAATTCAAATGTTTTGCAATCTTTTAAAAATCCTGAAATTTTTCTTAAAGTCACTATGCATCTTTTGAAAATTTTAAAAATGATTTAAAATTCTATGACATCTCATAAAATCTATTGAAATATTTTGAAAAATATTGGAATTTTTTAAAATTCTTTAAAATGTCTTCAATCTCTAAAATTGCACAAAATCGTTCGAAATATCATAATTAGCTTGTGTTCATTTAATGAAGCATTAAATATTTAATACCCATATTTTTTTTCAAACAAGTTGTTTATTTCATATATTAATTTTTATTATTATAAACTTTATTTTATATATTGATTTGTAATATCATTAAAATTTTAATCCTTTCTTAAAAAATAGATGACCTGTCGAGTGTCCGCAGTTTATTCGTGATCTGATTGGTTGACAGATGGTCACGTGGGATCATCACAAGTGCGTAAAGTCAAGTAAGCATATAGGCGCGCGAAGCGCGGTGTTATGTTCTAGTAAAAATTAAATTACAATAAAGTATAAATTTCTTATTTTTCAATGAAATGTATTAATCTTCTAACTTCTAAGTCAATCGATTCGTTTGGACACAAGGATTCTTCATATCTCTTACACCAGCTTTAAATTTTGAATATTTTATAAATATATATTGGAACGAATCTAATATCTTCTCTGATGAGAATGTAAAAATTAAATCTACCAAAATGATAAAAGTATACTAAACTTGTAAAATTAAATATTTTAGTAAACCCTTGTAAAAACATTTGACTAAAACTGGGGGGGGGGGTCAAATTTTACACAAATTCTCTGATGAGAATGTAAAAAACTTTTTATACCTATCATATAGGGTGTTCAGAAAGAAAAATTTTTCATCTTTACACTTTTTTTTATATCGTGCGTTGTTTTACTTCTAATTTAGGTTTTCTTTCATTTTTTCGGATTTGCAAAATGTTATGTCTTTCAATTTTGTTTATTCAAAAAAGTCATTAAGAAAAATTGTTCGACTTTTTGAGTACTACGAACATCCGTCTTTAGAATTTTTAAATTAAATAATACCTTCTCTGATGAAGATGTCAAAATATTTGATATTATTAAAAGTATTTTTCACGTTTAAATGGAAAACTATTCATCCTACTAAGAAATGTTCAAAATAGAACTTGTAGATCTTTTTTAGACTAATAAATATGTTTGGTATCATCTTCTTTGAATTTCGCGTTATTTGGTTCAAAATTTGAATTTTTGATTTTTTAAGGAAATTCAAAACGTTTATATGTCAGTCCTATAGAGTGTTCAAAAAGACACATTTTTCATCTTTAGACTTTTTTTCATATCGTGCGTTGCTTGGCTTTTAATTTAAATTTTCTTTTCTTTTTTTTTGATTTTCAAAATGTTATAAGTCTTTCAATTTTTTTTATCCAAAAAAGTCATTAACAAAAATTGTTCGACTTTTTGATTATTACGAACATCCGTATTTAGAATTTTCAAATTAAAAAAAAAAGTGGTTTCAAAATTTTTCATAATGCTCCAACTTTTTGAATTTTTATCCAAAATGTCTGGCTAACGAACTTGACCTTCATTTTAGGACACTAAAAGAGTATACCAAAGGACAATCCAATTGGTCAATTCTTTCGAAAGTTATCGTGCTCACAAACTAAAAATCTACAGACACACAGACAGACAGACACATTCGTAAAAACATGTTTTTCGGGTTCAGAGGGTCCCAAAACGTGGACATTTGACAAAAACTGGGGGGGGTCAAATTTTACACAAAACTAATACCTTCTCTGATAAGAATGTAAAAATATCGGTAAGGTAGGGATCGGGTAAGTACTACATGCCCTAAAGGAAATAAACTTCTATCTAATAAATATATTGTAATACGTGGAAATAGTCTTTCCTTAATATTAGGTTCCTACAATGAGTATAATGCAGGCATTAGAAAACTTTAATGACAGTCTCAACTCTGTATAATGCAGAGAGCATTTTAATAAATAATAAATATTCATAATTGACACGATAAATTAGTCCAAAGAAGTTCTGCCGAGCAAGAAGCCCAGTAGTCACGAGCGTCGGCGCAGCGCTTTACTCTTTATTTAATTTCTCGAAAACAACAAAACACGGCAAGATGAAATTAACAGCATCGGAAGATAAAGACTTAAGCTTTATTTTGAGATAAAAAAAAAGCATGCCTTTTTTCTGCAATAGTCAAAAATATTTTGATTTTCAAAAAAAACGGTCAAATATTTATTTTTTTTTTAAATGGTTATAAACATACGCACAAAATCGAAAAAATTCGAAAAATGCCCCCTCTTTTATTTCGGTAAATTTTATCCAATCGAAAAAATCTTTTTTCTCTAAAGTTGTACCTAGTAGGACTATACTTAATCCAAGTTTGAGTGGGATCAAACAAAGTCGAATTCTGAGGGTGCACTGAAAAAACGAGTTTGTTGAGACAACTAATAAAGTAGTAGAGCCAACTATTTTAGTTTGTAATATACAACGCTGCTATTTCAATGGTTGGAATTACTACTTTTCTTGTTGTTGTAACAACTTCAGATGGTAGAAAACTATTTCCAGATTGTTGTTCCACCTACATAAAGTGGTAAGCCTTACTACTAAATTAGTAGGTCTTACAAATAAACTGGTTACTTTTACCACATAAAGTAGTAATCCTTACTGTTAGATTAGTATGTATTACAGATAAACTGGTTAGTTTTACCAATTGAAGTAGTAATGCTTACTGTTAAATTAGTAGGTGTTACAGTTAAACTGGTTACTTTCACCACTTAAAGTAGTTATTCTTATTGTTAAAATTAATAGTTTTTACTACTTAAATTACATGGAAAAAAATAATTATCGAAACTTTCCTTCACTGTTATCGACTTTAGGATACGTCAAAAGTTTTAAAATATTTCATAAACTTTTTCTAAAATCTTAAATATATTACTTGGTCGAAATGTTGAGAGTTAATGAAAAATTCGACAACTGTTTTAGGATTCTTCACGAAATACATTTCGGATTTTAGAAAAAGTTTATGAAATATTTTTAAACTTTTGACGTAACTATTTTTTTCCTTGTAGTAGTCCTTACAATTAAAATTATCAATGAATTTGTAATGATATTTATCAAATTTATTAGGAAAAATTATGTTAACAGTTAATGCATATTATAATACACAACTTATAAAATATAATTCTTTGAAAGAAAAATTACAAGAACAAGTCCTTTTATAATAGAGCTTTTGACAAAATGGAGAATTTTCTCCAACTTTCTATTTGGAGATTCAAACGATCGAAACTTTAAAATGAGACTTATTAAATTCATCATTGTACTTATTTTATAAGAGACGCGATGAACAAAAAGTCGCGTGGCTGTAAATTCAGCTTCAAAACTTAAAAACTAAAGTGCATGTTTTAGTGTGACAAACTTTGTGCCATTTTCTACACGATTGAAAATCACAGGGAACGGTGAGAATATTGTTTGAAGGAGATGGCACGTTACAATGTTATTATTTTCTACTTCGTATGCATATAGTTTTTCATCAAATTGAATCATGCTTAAGTTATCACAAACGATACATATTTTCTCTACCTCGTTGCACAGAATAGTTTCAACAATTTCGAACATAAAACTATCATCAAAGTCTGAGCTGAGAACGACACAAGTCTCTTTTAGGGATGGGCAATTCTTTCGTTTAAGATCGATTCTTGAATCGATCCAGGATCGAATTCAAAAAGATCGATTCAGAAAAATATTGGAATCAAAAGAATCGAGATTTTAAGAACGACGTAAAAATGTCTTAAAAAGTTTTTATTTACCTATAAATAATTACATTTATTCAAATTTTAAATAAAATTATTAAAGATCGACAATTAATAGACACTGTTTATTACAATTTATAAATGTAGAAAATTTTACAAAATAAAGTAATGATTAAAATAACAGGACCAGGTCCAACGGATTTAATAAATAAATAATAGTTGACGCATGAGTAGGTAATCCAGCGAGGGCTTATTCATTGGGTCTTTATAGGATCCAGACAGTCCCTCACTATACTAAAACCGCTTTTTTTAATATTACGCATGCGCTATTTTACTTTTTGCTTGCACAAAATTAATATTATTACTGTATCTGCTGAAATCATTAATGATTAATGGAATCATTAATCATTAATGACCTAAAACTTTGGCGGAAAATAACGACCAGATCTCTGGAGCTGAAGACGAGTTCAGAACAAGCTCATGTAATAACACTGGGTCTATTTTGGTTAAAGAAGCGTCGATAAATTTTAACTTCAAGCGTCCTTCTACAAAACTGAGTCAATTTGTAGAAATAATATCCACATTTCTAACTGAAGGTTGTGATCCAGGTTTAATAAATTCCACCAACTGAAAATTGTGGTTTTCCTCATCTGAAGACATTTTCAATGATTCGCACTTTAAAATATATGATAAAAATACACAAAGCGCGCGTTTGTTGAAAATTGTAAAAGAGATGCGTGTGATGCAATATTTAATAATAGATTACATTGAAAAATTTTATGACTTTTCAAATGATTAAAAATTTTAAAAATACTATATGTTTGTATCTTAAATAATAATTAAAATATTAAAGAAGTACTATACGACAATAACCTGTCGAGGGCCAGTCGAGAGAATATCGAGATTTCCTATCTAGATAATCTAGCTGCGACCTCGTAAGAACCAATATTTAGTTTAGGAATAAAGAGGCAATTTCTACCCGGGCAGTGCAAATACCAATCTTTGACTGATAATTAATTTAAAAATAAGAGCTTTTGCAAATGGGTTGGTGAAAGTTGCTTCTATTATCCGTCAAAATATTTCCTGTTCTAGAAAATAATCTTTCAGATGGTACAGAAGTTGCGACGATTGGTAAGTATTTTCAAGCAATAGTGCTGAGAGTTGGATAAATTTCTCTGTATTGGTTAGACCAATAGTACATTGGGTTTTCTTTCAATTTTGACAATGGTTGATTGAGATAATATTGTAAATCAGTTGACATGTCATCTTGACTTCTTTCTTCAAAGACTGTGTTTCGAAATCTCAGCAGGCTTTCGTGATGTGACCACAAATTACTGGAATCATCTGTAATAGGCTGGTTATCTCCAAGGGTATCTCCAAAATTTCGGACTTCCCTTTCTGTCCCATGCAGGCGTAAAATGCAAAGCGCAAAATGAACAGCCAATGACAGCAAACCTTTGAGAAGACAAAAATCTAAAGGTGTTCAGCAATTGCCTGTTCATTTTACGTTTTGCGTTTTGCGCGCCCACATGGGACGAACGAACAACGCGAGAATCGGTTCTTCGATTCTGAGGGTAAAGAATCGATCCAGCAAAAAATCGACTAGTAAAGAATCGCTTCAAAAGATCGATCTTTTGAGTGGAAAAGATAGATCTTCAAAAGATCGGTTCAGAATCGCCCATTCCTAGTCCCTTTCCTATATTCGATTCCTTGCCATTTAATCCACAATACCTCGATACAAGATGAGTTAGTCTTTCGGTAACGTCGTAGCATATGAAATTTCGAATTCACGAAAATTATCAACAATTTCATTATTTGGTCCCATTTCTAATCCCGATACTAAACCTTTCTCGCTAATGAGTCTGTAGCAGAAATTAAGTTGTTCTTTTAAAGTAAGAATGTGAGTTATATTGCGTCTAGAATTGGTAGCATAAGCACTAACTCCAAGATGCCTATGCTTAGCTTCACATCTAATTGTGCTTAAATCTCTTAGGGGCCCAGACATAGACATTATTCTTTCGTAGTGAACCATATTGTGGTGTTTTGGCTTAAGAGTGTCTTTAAATAATTTAATGTAAAGTCGATGATGATCAGCACCAAGTTTGTCAAGTAATGCACAACATTCAATTTGAACATTTTTTGCTAATACAATATCTAAAATACTTCTTAATATTAAATAAAACTGCGAAACTTCATCGTTTTGCACAAAATCACCTATCAGCATAACAAAAATTAGGGTAAAATTTAAAATTTCACTTCTGGACATCAATAAATGCTTTTTTTGCTTCATCCATAGTAATAAGTGGTGGCCTGTTAGATATATTGTTTAATGTATAGTTAAATGTTCGAAGTCTCATATTCAGAAATTCTACAGATATAGGATTGTCTATTTCAAATACATAGTGGTAAAGAATGTGACCCATATCGTATCTTAATCCTCCCTCGTCAAAATCATGAAATACATCCATGTAAAAATCGTCAAAAATATGATAATATTTTATTTCATTCCAAATCGAGTATTCTTTTAATCCAGTTTGAGACACTCCTTTCTGTAGGTCTTTTTCGTAATCTTTTTTTTTCTTAGCAGATCTTTTCTTTCATAAAAATGTTGACTTGTGTCTTTTAGTTTTGCCTTACACACTCTGCAAAAATAAGTTGCTTTAAACCATTCGATATAACCCATAGCACTATCGAGACCTAAGTTGTCAGCCATAAACAATCCATATTCATTACGGTCTAATGAATGAAAAAGAAGACCAAGAAGTATGTTTTCCAATGCTGATCTAAATTCTGGCGGTAAAGTAGGAAATAAAATGTAAACTGCTCCTAATTTTTGGATGCCATGGTGACTCCCTAAAACGTTATTGACTTCAAAATCATCGAAGTATATAAAAAGAGGAGTAACAATTTTTCCAAAAAACCAACGTTCTTTTTTTTCCTGCCATAACTTTCCAACACTTTCTGTGCTCAAACTTTTCATATAATTTAAAACAGATTCTAAGACTCCTGGCATATCGAAAAAAGCTTTTAATGTTTTTCTTAGTGACACGAATTTACATTTGATGGAAGCTTGTTCTTCTGTCATATGCCCGTCACAAAATCTTTCGTCTATGGTATCTCCGACTGTTTGATTTTCAGCTCTAATGAAACAACCTGTTTTGTCAAAAATATTAAATCGCCTACGTTCAGTAGAAACGCTATCAAGAGCTTTTGATATTTCGTTTAGGATATCTTCAACGGAAGTAATATTCTCTTTACTAACATTATTATTATTTTTAAAAGTATTGTATACGATGGATTTTACCGTCAACAAAAGTTTGTTCACTAATTCTTTCGATTGATTAAAAATGGATATTCGTGGCAAATTAGGAGCAGCATATAATTTTCCAAAAAAATTCAAAAAGAAATCATTAAATTTTGATTGGATTTTATTAAACGATAATGGAAGAGTTTCATCAAGTTTAGAATCAGGTAAACTGGATGCACCGTGGGGTACATGGAAACTATCATTATCTAGTAAATTTTCGTTAAGTTGGTCTTCATTTTCATCACGTTTATGTTTCAATGATTTAGTAGGAACAGCTACAGTGCTCTGATATTTATGGAACAAAGTCAAATGACACTTGAATTTTTTCCAAGAGTCAAAATTTCTAAAACAATTTTCTTCTTGGCACCGAAAGATATGGGAGCTGTAAATATGGTGAACAATTTTTAAATGTAAGAACAATACTAGACAGTGAGACTTTGCATTCTGTGCAACGAGGCATTGTGATTATAAAAAAGCTGTATAAGACTGATACTCGCAATATTCGTTTAAAAAGAAAAACAAAGAAATCTTACTAACATTCCATTTCACGCAGCAAACAAAAATATTATTGTTTACGACAAATTGTTAAGCTTATGACAAATCAAGCTTAACTCAGGAATTGGCTTATCCCACTGAGTTTGAATTCCATAAATCGCTTCTTGCAACAGTAACCATAAGGGTTCTCTTTGAACAAGGTTAGAGGCATGAAAGGCGTGAATGCATTTGAAACAAACCTCAACTGGCCTCAAAGGATTTTCTACGCAGAATCGGTTAATTATAAGATTCTCAACTGTATTCTGAGAATGGACGATTTATTGAAAATGATTTTAATAATTAATAATAATTAGAAATAAGAATAATGCGTAACGAAAATCTGAGTTTTGTTTAATAAGTTTGAAAAGGTAATTGAGGAAAGTAATAATTATAAATCTTAAACCAACTTAAACCAACACCATCACCAGTGAGTGAGGAAGTGACTGAGTGCCGTGTAGTGAGAAAGTTCAATAGTTTTGTGTTTCGTCGACGTCAACCTCTATTAAGACCTTCAGGTGAACTCTCGGCGACACCTTAAGCCGTCGAAGTGAACCTCCTATCAATTCTAAGCTATCCTGGTCCCCACTTCTGCACTATCTCCCGCTCTCTCCTACCTGCTATAGGAGCGTGGAGCGTATCAATCAAGTATCGCAAAGATCAATTAAAAAATTGTTTTATGTTAATAAATAATAAATTGAATTCCTTCAAAGTATAATACTGATGCTATTTGTTACTACAAATAGCAAAGAGGACAAGTTACTGGAAATTACTTTACAATTACTGGCTTACTGAAAACGTGGTCGAGACTCGGAGTCATTGAAGAGACCAAAGGTTCGGTAAGGAGTCGAAAATTAGACTGACTGATAAATATGGAGGATTGTTGGGCCTACTGGATAAGGATGTAGATTCAGAGTCTAAGTTCAAAGACTGGTCTTGACGGTTTTAGAGAATACGACGTCGACCGTCCACTGTTCAGTGTAGAGTGATTGATGCAGTCAGGAGTAGCAGATTAGACTGACTTGACAGCCTTGAATCGGAAATTAAACTGAAAACTTGTGATAAATTCGCTAAAATCAATTGGCCTATTTCTGCCCTTCTAATAAAAGATATTGGTAGACATTATGCTGGTGGTCGTTTTCACGGAAGAATTCAGAGACTTTGGTTCGGTGATGTGCTTTTAATTGTAAATTAACATTTCATTGTAAATTAACTTATGAAAATAGCTGAGATGACGTCACACAAGTTTGTTATTCTATATTCCAGTTTGAATTTTCTGTTTTCTGTTTATCCCAAGTAAGCCACCATAAATCAAACGTTGTTTTTTTCTGTAAAATAAATTTTTTTTATAGCCCGTATGAAAATAATTTTTTAGATTTTAGTCACAAAATTTTTTTTTATCACGCCGTGCGTAAATCTCGATATTGTGCACGCAAGCGTAAAATAAATCAAGCTTCACACACGTCGTATCAAAAAATACGGTTAGATACATATTGTGATTTTGTGATCGTGAAATCACAATCCCGCACATGTATCGAAATGTGATGACTAGTAATGAAATATAATGTTTTCTGTAAAAGTTATTAACAATGAAAATTTTATGTTACATAATTAATGTTTTTGTCGTGAACAGCAAAACGGATTTTGACGATTATTACCCCAAGGAAGTTTGCAAGGACTACTAAAAGGATTAACAACCAAGTTACAAGGGAATTAATACCAACAACGAACAATTATCGATAAGTTCGAACTCGAATTTTAAAGCTCAATCAAATTGTCGTGACGGGCATTTCTTTTAAACATTGTAAGATAAATGTAAATGAAATCTAAAATTGTAATCTTAATTAAATAAATTGTGTAAACTTAATTTCAATTCTTTTTACTTGGCTTGTCTTCGTTCACATTTTTGCAATAAATTAATAAACTAAAACGAAGGATTAGAATAATAGAATTTATAATTAATAATTCACTTAAACAAAAAACTCAAACTCCAATAAAAACAAAAACTATTGAACAAAAAATTCCAAAATTTTGGATTTTGACTAGTCTCGGCCAGTACTACAATGCTTCATAGGTCGCTTTTTGTGGAAACGCGCACACTTTTTTTTTGTATGTTCCTGTGTAATGAAAAGCAATCTATTGACAGTGAGCATATTTTTGTTATCGTATCATAGATTCTGAATTTATGCTGAAGGTTTCTCTCAAATTTCAATTGCAAAAATTATGGCGATCATTATACATATATTAACTAATTAATCTTTGTTAATTAACATTTTATTATATATTAACGTAAAAAATGTTTTGAATTAAACTTTGCTATACTCGATTTTTTAGTTTTTGTTACGACCCGAGCGGAGGGTAATTGTTATGTTAAAATAGGCTAAGGGAGGATGAGTTTGCTGATTATGTCAGGATGGTGAGACCTGACTTTATTTTTATTGTGGGTACGTTGTCACTAACAATCCTATGGGGATTGTGTCATTCAAATAAAATACTAAACATTTGACAAGAAGATGATTTATTATAAAATAAGATATTTAAATGAGTACAGAAATTTGATACATAAAAACTTACGTTACTTCTCGGTTGAAAAGGCAAGAGAAGAAATAAGGGTTGTCGCTTACGTCTCTATCAATCGGAGGACAACGACAAGATCCTCACACAGAGTTGGGTTACTAGAGTAAGGGCTAACACTTAATGTCACTCCACTTACTAATCGAGCGATACACGAACCTAAAGCAGAGATCGAATCCACTCGTGAGTTCTTTCCGAATGTTAACACAGCGGAACTTTACCCGGGTTAGACTCTACGACAACCGTACTAGCGTTTAGTCGAAGGGACTTTGTTCAAAATATGTAGAAACCGTAAACGTAGTAACCGAAACTGACCGCGATCCTCGATGCTTCAAAGGGCGGCTTGCCTAGTCAGACTGACTCGATACGAAGTTGAGTTAACAGTACTAT
>UCOH01007824.1:0-12603 GCA_900474275.1 Synergus japonicus
TATATATATAT
Organism: Synergus japonicus; assembly: GCA_900474275.1. Taxonomy (NCBI): domain Eukaryota; kingdom Metazoa; phylum Arthropoda; class Insecta; order Hymenoptera; family Cynipidae; genus Synergus; species Synergus japonicus. Next base: position 12 of record UCOH01007824.1, read on the forward strand.
ATATATATATATATATTTAAAATCACAGATGTCACCGTCATAATGAGATGATTATAAAGATTAGGGTTCGTATTCAGCACCTACACTTCTATGTATATATAGCCATCATGGCCATTTTCGCCGGAAATCACTCAACGCGTGTTGAAGTAGCTAAAGTGGCGTAACGCATGACGCGCGCGAAGCGTCACACGTCTGACCGGAATCATCACTTTATCAGTGACAAGTGCGCGGCTTGCACTTATAAATTATAAATAATAAATTTTAAGTTCGTGCCACTACTTCTCGGTTCACCGATCGTCATTTATAAAACACAATTTGAAAATTATACCTTCCGCTTTGAAGAGGCGCGGATCCAGATAAGGACACTTTGGGAGGGAGCACTCAATAATTATACCCCTCCTAAATATCTAAATATAATGTCTAGATTATATCTTTGGTGTAATTTAGATATTTTCTTCGATATATTTTTTCAGAAATTCGAATTTGTTCTTTTTTTTCGAGGGAGAGGGGTAAAAAGACCTTTACCTTATATCAAAGTCAATACAATTTTAATTCAGAGAAATTCAAGTGTATTCAGAAGAAATTCAGAGGCATTCAAATGAGTTTAAAAGAATTCTAATGTTTTAAGAGAATTCAGAAGGGTTTAAGGCCATGTAAGACTTACACGATCCCTACCTTAGCGACATTTTTTTGTCTGCAATGCTACAACTACATTTATTCAGATATCAAATTGAAAATTTCGAAAAATGAAGATAAAGCACTAAGGTACGTTTATCTGGTCTTAAATATTGATATTTGTAAAAAAAATTTTTTTTTACTTTTACAAAAATTTAAGACCAGATAAATATACCTTAGCATATTTTCTTTAATTTGAGAAATTTTCAATTTGATATCTCAATAAATGTATACGTATCGTTGCAGACAAAAAAATGTCGGTAAGGTAGGAGTCGGGTAAGTCTTACATGACCTTAATGATTTTCAAGAAATTCCATGGAAAGTTAAATATTTTCAAGAGATTAGAAGTGATTTTGAGGAACTCGAAAGGGTTTTTTTTAAAGATTTTTAAGCATTTTGCAAGGAGTTTTCAGTGATTTAAAAAGATTTAAGGAATATTACAGGATTTTACGAGAATTCGAATGGAGAATTTAAAGATTTCAAAAAAATCTTAAGTGATTTTAGGGAATGGTTTTATATAATCATTTTATATATCATTTTAAAACATTTTTAATGATCTTATAAAGAATTTCGAGGGATTTCAAGCGATTTAGAATAATTTAAAGAGTTTAAAAAAAATTTAAGAAGATTTGAAAAAGAATAAAGGTTTTCAAGAGATTTCATGATATTTCCAAAATAGAAGAAATATAGGCGAACAAATTTAAAATAATAGGAAATTGTAAGTAATTTTAAGCATAATATATCAAGAAACTTCATAATATTTTTAAATGTTTTAAATGATTTTTAAGAATTTAGAGCGATTTAAATCAATTATATCTAAATATTTTAGGTGATTTTATAAGGAATTCGCAGAAATTTAAAATTATTTCCAAGAATTTACAAGAGAACTCAAATACACCCAGAAAAAAGTGTCTTTGAATCAAATAAACATTTTTTTGATATAGAGCAAAAGAAATGTTTATTTGATTCAAAGAAACTTTTTTCTGGGATTTAAAACTAGATTTAAAACTTCCAAGCATTAAAAGGTTGACTTTCCTTATGATTTCAAGTATCCAAAAATTTTTTTTATCCCGAAAATGATCGAAAATTATTCTAGAATTCCAGTGTCAATAATTTTTCATATGATTCAACTTTATCAATGGAAAAAGGTGATAAATTACCAAAATAAGTGAAATGTGCAAAAAAATTCCAAATAGGTGAAAAGTTAATTAATTAGATATAGCGACCTTTGACTTTTTTTACAAGCAATGGACATAAATTAAATTGTAAAGCATCATCTTCAATCACAAAAAAGATCTTTTTTTTTAGTATGCCTATTATATCGTCGCATCATTTTGTCTTTATACATATATGTATTAATATGTCATATAATTTTCTATACAAAAAGATAACCACTAGAAAACACAGGATACACTTTTCCATTGAAATTTGAATTGATGCGGAGTATGAAAACATGCCAGAGGAAAATAAAAGAGGCGGTTTAAATTTTTATTGATCAGTCGAGCGAATCTGTTATTATCGACGACGATCGACGAGGTAATGGCGCAACAATGAGCTCGACATTGTCGCGGTGCAAGCCGCTCGTAAACAGCATACACAGCATTAATGGAGCTGAAAGTAATCTGTTGCCTTGATCTGCGTCCCCTTCATGCTTGAACGAACAGCCGCCCCATAATTTACTCGTTAGTTCGAGCTTCGATCTCGTCCCTGGTGGCTTCCATTTTCGGTGCCTCGATTTCAATTCAATTTGCCGCGGTTTATTTACTCGGCTCCTTTCAGCCAATCCTATGAGCGAAGATCGCTGATATAGCCGTTTATTGACCCAATCTTAAAAAAATTTCACGTTCGAGAGAGTTTCTTTTATTTTATGCCTATCAGAGTAGGGAAACTCGTCAGGACGTTTTCAGAGCATTATTTCAAATTTTTGAATGCATATGGGATGAAAGAAATTATAAGAGAGATTTTAAATATAGTATATTAATTATGTATTTTTATTAATGTCCGCAAAGAATTTTGGTAGAAAATTTGGGTTAATGCAGCTCATTTTTGGATCAATATAATGTGTCTTCTTAGACGTATGGAACTGTTAAGAGTTTCCTGTTTGATCACCGAGGTTAAGCAGCACTTAACTCGGTTGTACTCGGATATGAGACTTTCGTACGATTTTGACATGAAGTGCTTTTGAGCTAGCTGCCTTCATTCTCAAATCTATAAGAATATCTAAATTCTTTTAAAATTATTGGTGAAGAAATTTCTGGGCGAAAATAAATATAAATAATAAATTTTTACGTGGTATTAAATGTTAATATAACAATTTGCCCATAGAGTGAGAAATAATCCCGGGCTCTAATATTAATTGTATGCATGATCTCAATAATTTTTTTATTATTTAAAACAAACTATAATTTATATTGCCTATAATTAATTCTAAGAGATTCAAATCTCAAATTTTAGAGGATTCTAAAATTTAAATTTAAAAGTAAAAAAATTTGTAATTTCCACTCTCTAAATTTGAATCAGTAAAAATTTCACTGATTTAATTATTATATTTCACTGATCAATTCAGTAATTAGTCACTGATTATCAGTAAGATTTTACTAATTTAATTAGTGAACCTATATAATCTTTACAAATTCCAATAAAGTATACTTATTATTTATGGAAATCAAGTTCCAATTTCAATCTGTAATTTCAGTAATTATGGAAATTTTGAATTCATAAAAGGTGTACAAGTGCTGCCAACTATCGTTCCATATTATTCCTTTGTACTGATTCAATCAGTGACTTTTGTTCACTGAATGGATCAGTAACTTTTTACTGATTATCAGTGACCGGATTCTAGCTATTTGAATCAGTGAGATTTCACTGTCAATCAGTGGCTTTTCATTAATTCAGTTTTAGAGGGCAGGACATTTTTTTAATTCCTTTGTATTTCTTACGGGATAAAATCTTAAAGTTTGAAATTCCTTAAAATATATTCAAAGATCCTTTCACTTTTTTCAAATTCCATATGAAATGGCTTAATTAAAATTCTTTGAAATTCCTTGAAATTTTTTACCATCTTTAGTTAAGATCGCGCTATAATATGTAGCCGTTTATCGACCCGTTATTTCAAATTTTTGAAACGAGGCTCTTCAAATGTTGGTTGAAGTTGGATGAGTCCAGGTTTCGCTCTTGGCGAGGCTCTTGGCTTGTACGGTAGCCGTTTCTAATATTTATTCAAAATCATTCCAAGATGTCTATGTAAATCTCATTTAAGAGTCACTTCTATAATAAGGATTGCGACACAAGCTTTCCATTAATGTAAAATATAGTAACTTAGTAACATTCCAGTGTTTTACGTTTCAGAATATTTTAAGCATTTCTCAATGCACGTATATTATATTTCATGAGATTGAAACAATTCCAAGGATTTTCAAAAGAATTTCATTGTATTTTTGAAGATTTTGAAGAATTTCATGGAATTTCTAGGATATTTTATATTCTAAAATGATATATCAAAGATTAAAAAAAAATTTAAGAATTTTATAGGATTTCTAGTAGTTTTTATAATTATTTTACAAAAATGATAATTTTTTAATTAATTAATTCAAATAAAAATGAATAAACCTCCCAACTCGAAATTCCTTGAATTTAATTTACTAAAAGATAAAATATTTAAAATTGTTCTGAATAAAATTTACAGGTAATTGTAATAATGTAAAATATAATACGTATTTATATTATATGTATAAAATTGCCGTATTCTCGAGAGTTCTAGATTTCAAAAGACCACTGCACGGTAATTATATTGGAGAAAATCTCGAAAAAGCAAGAGAGGTAAATCTCTTTGAGAAAAACAGTTATCGTGAAGATTGATGTACTTAACTAAAAATGCTTCAACTTTTCGCCAAAGATCCGAACAAAGAGAGCGCAGATTTTCAGTAAATTCCCCTCAGGAATATAATTCCTTCTCTTTTTTTTCCATATAAAATATGAATAGGATATTAAGAAAGCGATTTAACTTTTTACTTCTCTTTATACATTCTTCAGCCATGAATTATTAATTAAAGGATAATTAATGAAATAATCTCATTTCTAAAATAAACAATGTATCCAATGTATTCACGTTTTCTATATTTCGCATACGAAGCAGATTCACAAAGATTATTAAGAAAATTTCCTCAAACTTTTTTTTTTCATTTTCTTTTCTGTCTTTTATTTTGTTCTTTCCATATATCTTACGTGAACTGCTTTCAGAATATATATTTCAAGCATCTACTTGCATTGTCTCTTATTGTGCGTAGGTAGAGTCCATATTATATATATATATATACATATGCGTTTAAATATTGCAGAGAAAGCAAGAAAAAAAAAGAGTGAAACGAGTGAGCTGTAACCGTGCTCAGATTTTTTCCTTTTTCGTTCTATTCCATTTCCCCTCTCTGGTTCTGGAAGCCGGAAAAAAATCTCAAGTGATTGAGCGAGCGAACTAGAGAGAAAAAAAAAGAGAGTGGGAGAGAGAAAAAGAGGGATTGAGAGTGAATCAGGCTGGGGGGAGCTCGGAAACTGCCTCTCGAGGACTAGTCGCCATCTTGCTTTCAGTACAGTCAAATACAGCATCTGGTCGCAAAACACACTTGAAAATTACGATATTAGTACATTTTCTAATTCTACACACCTAATATTTACTTCATAAATACTTATTCCCATAATTAGGAATTATAATTTTCAAATTTCGCGCCAAAATGAATATTTTGAACTTTTCCTGATCGTGATTGGTTCTATTACAATAACGTCATTCCTTAAAGCCAATCAAAGTCGTTTCTACCTCAATTTTGATAAGAAGAAAAAATATACAGAATATATTTTTATTTTATGATTTCATAAGGCGATTTTTGGCGTGAAATTTGAAAAGCATTATTTATAAATTCGATATTGTCTATAAAAGAGTTGCGCAACAGTGTAACGAGTTTTGATCTCCTTTTCTTTGATCTGAAAGTTCAAAGACTTGACTAAGAAGCATCCGTCTTTCACGGGACACACTTTTGAAACAAGTCGAGCAACCTTAATATGCATCAGGTACATGCGGGCCGTAAAAAGAGGTTTCCGTTTCGAGTGAGTGATGTCAAAGAAATGGGGTTATACTTAAATTCGCATATATTTCGTATCTCATATATTTCATATAGAATAAAGTATCATCTTCTTACAGAATAACTGCAAAACTATAATTATTGAGAATTCAGAATATCAGAATTTGACGAGTTTATTTTTCTTCTCCAGAATTTCTTTTTAAACTTTGCCCGGGTATTTTGCTCACTTATTTTCCTTCACGAATCTACTTCACACTTTTTTCTGCATTGAGTCAACATCATAAATCCGGAATAATCGGATTAGAACCGTATAAGGGACTCGAAGTTTCTTTCATTGACGTTTCACTGGATTCTTCTTGCAAATGGTTCGAAGGTCCTATTTCTGATTTTCGATTTTTAGACTTTTAGAAATCTCTAGAAGTGTAGATTCTATACGTATATATATTCGTTGCGCATACATGTATAGTTTAATCATCAAGCATCGAAGCGAAATCGAGGAGAGGAATGTCGTGTACTCAATGTTGATACAGCTGAGTGGTCGACCTGGCAGGTACGCTTGGCTTCTGTTTGGCATGTCTATATATATATATATACTATATATAATATATATATATGTATATATTCGTTATAGGAACTTGCACAAGAAGAAACGAGGCTCTTCGAATGTTGGTCGAAGGTTCGATGAGTCCAGGTTTCGCTCTTAGCTTATACGGTAGCCATTTCTATTTATTCAAAATCATTCCAAGATGTCTATGTAAATCTCGTTTAAGAGTCGCTTCTATAATAAGGATTGCGACACGAGCCTTCCATTACTACTGGAAGTAAAATATAGTAACTTAATAAACATTCCGTTCGGATTTGAATCTCAGTTTGAAATTTTGAAACTGTTTTTTAAGTTTCAGAATATTTTAAGCATTTCCGAACGCCATCATATGAGTTTGAAAAAATTCCAAGGGTTTTCGTAGAATTTTAAGGGATTTAAAAAGGATTCAAGGATTTTATATAGTTTTTTGGGGGTTTAGAGAATTTTGACAGAATTTCATTGTGTATTTAAAATTTGAAGTAATGTCATATTGTCATTATTGAATTTCAAGGATTTTATAGAACTTTTTGAAAATTTTACGAAATTTCTTTAAATTTCGAAGAATTCCGTGGGATTTGAAATATTTCATGGAATTTTGAACGAAATTCTTTTAAAATCCATAAAATTTCTTTAAATTACCTGAATTCTGCTAAAAACTTTAAAATCGCACCAAATCACTGAAAATCTCAATAAATCTTTAATTGAAGTATAGCAAGTAACATCCTTTACACTTATTCCCTTAAAATTCCGAGAAATTCTTTTAATTTATTACAATCCCATCAAATCGTTTACAATTTCATAAAATCCTATAGATATCCCATAGAAATAGAATTAGGAGTACTTGAAAAACTTCGGAATGCCATGAAATTTCTTAAAATCTCACACGAAAATGCTTAAAATATTTTTTAAACTTGGAAATATTCTCAAAAATCTGTTGAAATCCCTTAAAATTCCTTACACCCCAAAAATTTCTTTAAATACCCTAAAATCCGTGGAATTCCTTGAAACTGCAAATATTTAAAATACTATTATTTCTTTCATCCCTCTCTTTAAATAGTTTTCAAAAATTTGAAATAATACTGAATTCTTAGTAAAATCTCCTAAAATCCCCAGAATCCTAAGAAATCCGGTGAAAATTCCTTAACATCTTTGAAATATCATTCAAAATTTATTGAAAATCCCTTGAAATCACTATGGAAATCCCTCGAAATTCTTGAAAAATCTTTATATGTCTGAAAACCCTCTTTAATGTTTTAAAATCCTAATAAATCTTTAAAGTACCATACATAATTAAATGATTGATTATTCCTCAGATAATTGCATAGTAAAAAATAATTTCGTTATACCTCAACAATATTTCTGTATCATTAAAAAGTAACTGTAGAATCTCGATCATAATTTCAATTAATTAAGATGGTATTTCAAAGCTTTAAGAAAATTTCAAGAATTTTATTTTAAGGATTTCCAACGGTTTTTCTAAGTATTTTATACGATATTTGAATATTTCAAAAAATACTTTTACTTCTGATGATTCAGAGGGGCAAGAGGGGTCCAGGGGTGTTATTAAATATTTGAGAATATATTAAATTAAATCAGTCTTGAAGGTGAACTAATCATCAATTTATCAATGTTTCAGAGTTCGAGTTCTCCTCGGCGAGTGGCGGTCCCAGTTCTAGTGAAAGACGGTAAGCCGTGTGGTAGTGGGGGTGGTGGCGGCAACGAGGGCAGTAGAGGTGGGCCCTCAGCGGCCCTAGCAAGTCCCGCGCCCCACATGACGACGGCGTCAAGTCCCCACGGCTCCCATCACTCGGCCGCCGTCTCCCACCACTCGGTCGTCGGGGTCAGTCACGTGATGTCCCCGAGTCAGAGCTTGCAACATTGTTCGTACTCCAGGTCGGCAGTGCAACAAAGTATGCAGCAACAACAACAACCTCAGTGTGGAGCGTACCTACCCCTCCAGGGTAGGGCCTGGTAGTGCGCGCCTTCCGCGGCGGGGGCGGCGGCCTACGCCAACCCCTCCGTCGCTGGCCCCTGGGCCCTCGCCGCGGATCCTACCGCCTGGTATACTATTCCCGAAGACAGTCCGTGAAATTGCGCCTTTTATTGTACAGATTATGGTCATTTTAGACGTGGTAACTAAACTCGAAGAGGGGGTCTACAATTATCATAGTGGGCCCAATACTTTTTTTTAAGAAAACAATTTAGATTCTTGTAGATGAATCGTAGTCTATAATATTTATTTTTTCGGACCCAATACCTTTTTATAAACGAATACCTTTACCAATTCCCAATACCTTTTTTAAATCCTGTTTGGAACCTATGTCCTGTTTATTAAATGTATTCATATACCGAATCCTTTTATATGTATACTTTTGCGTTGCCCAATACCTTTTCTAATACCCACAAGTCCCAATAATCACGATGTCACAATAATCTTGTTGATAATACTTATTACGGGAATTATTGGTTTTAATGAGTCCCAATGGTTTGCTTTTCGAAATTGAATCTTTCATTTCTTTGATGCCCAATACCTTGTAAGAATCAAGTACCTTTACTGCTTTCCAATATCTCTTGCAGTACGTTTTTTGACACTTAAATCATGAAATGGGACTCGTTATTAATACACGACACTTTTCAGTTGTCCAATATCTTTTCCAATACCGACGAGACACCCAATAACTCATCGAGAGGTTTAGTGAATCGCAATAATTTTCTTTTATAAATTCAATGTTTAACTTTTTGGTGACAAATACCAATTTTTATAATCAAATACCTTTACGTTTCCCCAATACCTTTTTGAGGCCCAATACTTGAAATAATATATAAGTTTTTTCAGTTGATAAAATACCCTTTCATTTACACTAGAGTCCCAATACTCGTGAGAATCTAATACTCATTGACGCCCAATACACAATATTTTCTTTTAAATTCAATATTTTCTTTTACATTCAATATTTAATTTTTCAATTCTTTCTTTTAAAAAAGTAATTATCTTAGATGAGTCCCTATTCACAATATTTATCTGGACCCAATACCTTTCTTATAATCAAATACATTTACCAATTCCCAATACTATTTCCAAAATTACTATAAAATACTAAATTACATTAAATATACTTATCCAAATATACCTATTAATTACCAAAAATCAAAAACCGTCCCAATACTTTTTTAACGTTATTTAAAATTAACTCATTCTTCAAGTTTGGCTTCCTCGTCTGAAATCTTTGGTTCAAACTATCAAAATAAAATATTTATGAAGTATTGGTTCGCCGAAAAGACAATTCGAAGGACAAAGGTGATTGACAAATCTTTTTACTAAAATAGTTCAAATATTTTGAGAAAATCCTCAATTTTATGACAAAATATTAGATATTCAAATGGGATTATTTTTATTTCTCCGTTTTTTAATTATTTAATTTGGTTTTCTTTACTTTTTTAAATAAAATATCGTTCCTTTATTTTTCGAATCACCAGTACTTAAAAACATTATAATCTAAAATCTAATAGTTCCAACTTCAACCATTATTTTGTGTATTGAACTGAAAATGCCACAATGCTGTAAATTTTACGTCTATAGATAAAACTATGTACATGTACCTTGTCTGAAATTCTGTGTGTGATACTGGGTACTCGACAGAATATCATTCAAAATGTGAATATCGATGAAGCCGTTCGATTTAGGCTGAGCCTTTCTCTCTTTCCATTATTTTCAGATTCCAATAAAATGAATATTGAACTTCACTGCGAATTAGGAATCAATTTGCCTTTAAAAAAAAAAATTCAGTGCCATCCACTTTTTCAAGCACAATGGAATCCAACTTTGGAAGATTCTAAATCTTAATTCGCGTAACATATTTGATTTTTAAATCATTATATTATCATTATATTTACAGAATTTAATTTAATCATTGAAAGATTCCGTTTTGCTTCGAAAATCACTTTTCAACTGTAACTCTTATCAAATAATAATCCTCATAAAATTGTACAAGTGATTAGGTTGAAGTTTCAGACATTCTAGTTTTTGACGATTTTTTAAATTTATTGGAATAAACAAAGAAAAATTTCCCCAATACCTAGAAAATCATAATTTTTATTTATTGAGTAGATTTAAAAGAATTTCAAGTAATTTTAAGGGATTTTAAAGTACTTCATTTTATTTTCTCCACATTAGAATAAATTCCCTGAAATTTCTTAAAACCATAAAAGTAAAATTTCTTAAAATTTGTTAAATCTTTTTAATATTCGGAGAATGTTTAAAAATCGTTTACAATATTTTCAAATCCCTTATAGTTAATTAAAATCCCTTGAAATATCTTGGAACCTCTTAAAATCCTGGACAATGCCGGATAAATTCTTGCTAGTCAATAAATAAAATTTTGGGTTTTGGAAACTTAAACAACTTTTTTGTTGATATTTTTAATCCAATAAATAAAAAAAATTGTTTGAAATTTCAACCCAATATACAACTGGGCAAAAATAATTCTTTTCTTTTATTTTATTCTATTTTCTTTTAGTCAACTTTCTAAATTTACTTTATTTTTAATATTTCTTTTAAAATAAAGCTGATTTAACTGATCTTTAATTCATTTTGGGAGGAAATTACAATTTTGCCCAGTTGTTTTCAAGTATCCTCGAAAATTCGCCACTTCCACTGGGAAGTGGAAACCGTACACCGATCTGTGACGCCAGTAGGAGGATCAATTTTGCAAAACGAACGCGATACTCCAACTGCACACTGTGCAATGTGCATAGAATAATTTAGAGACACTTGACCATTATAGAACAGAACAATGAACCATGTCTATGTATATAAATGTAACCTTTTCCACGAATTCACAAAACCAATTTTCACGATTCACGGAGGGATTTGAGTCTAAAATTAATTTAAATAAAATTTTAAGTATAAGCAAAATTATACTTAAAAAAAATAATATATATATATATACAATATATGTACTGATATGTATATATAATGTACCTATGTTTCAACAATTTTATCAAAAGGAATTAATTCTAGACTTTAACTGATGACCTGTTTTGAAAATTAGAAATTTAAAAAAAAATAAAATAAAATTTTAATTTTAGTTGAGTAACTTAATAATTTAATAAAATTCAATGGTCGTTAGTAAAATACGGGAATCGTGAAAAATTGGATAATCGCTCTGTGATAATGAATCACAAGTACGAGAGAAATGTAAATAATTAATTGATTAATTAATTAATTTGGCGCCGTTTTCTTTCTACCAACGAATTTCTAAGATTCGATGCGGTGTTAATATATGCGTATAACGTTAGCGAGATTGAGCATTAGCGCATTAATATAATGATTAAAAGGAAGTACAGAGCCACGACAAGTGGTTGATAAGATATTGAAAATATTATAATAATGAGTAGCGTGTGATTGGGAAACAAAAGCTACAAGGATTATTAGAGATATTAATATTATAAAGTTTTGTAAATAATGAAAAGAGATATTAATAAAACGATACTTATGCAAATGTCAGCTATGATTTTTTATTTTTTTGTCCCATACTTTTCATGAACTTTAGTGTATTTCATATATACCTTTAGTGTATTCAGTATTTTTTAGTTTACTCCGGTACATTTTAATAATACTTTTTAGTGTACCCAATATACTTTTAGTGAGCTCATTTTTATCCTCTCAATACTTTTTAATGAAATTAACAAGTTTTGCATATTATAATACTTTTTTTATGCCCAATACTTTAAGTTTTAAGAAAGTATCATTTTTTTACTTTCATGATGATTTTAGTACTATTTTTAAAACTTTTTTTTCAAAAAAACAATTTCAGTGTTAATTTAATACTTCTTTTTGTTCCCAGAAATACTTTTTATGAACATATAATACTTTTTTGAGTTTTATTACAGAATATTCTTTTTGAAAAAAATGGTGTTGAAAAATTTATATATAAATATAAAAAGCACACATAAATCAATTAAAATATAAATAATTATTTTACAAAAAAGGAAAAGGAATCGTTACGCAATGTGAAAAATTATTTTCACCAAATTAGTCCACTCGTTGGATTTTTCGCCATTGGATATCGGAGTCGTTCTCGTCGGATATAGAGAATATAAAAATATGGAAATATATGGTCTCAGTCGTATAAATCCCCTTTTAAACTTTTCAATTCAAATGCATAAAGAGTCGAGAACTTTTTAAATAACGTGTTATATTCCATGCAGACAATTTTTGTAACTGTATATTTTTCATGCAAAATTGAATAAAAGGAAATGG
>UCOH01007826.1:0-23912 GCA_900474275.1 Synergus japonicus
ATATATATATATATATATATATATTTATATATACGAATATAAACAGATAGATATCCATAGGTGGCTAGCAAATAACTGAATTTAATTATTTTTTTCTTAATTAAAAACATATCTAGTACTAAATGCGGATAATTATAATATTTAATAATTTCAGAATTGAAAAAGAAATAGTAAACTTGAACTAAAGATAACGAAAAGTGAGATATAAAACAATTTTATTTAAAACTGCAGAATCCGCACTTATATCTTAAGTGGATTCTCGAACTACTCAGTTGTCCATAAATAAACTCCTGGTATAACAATGTACTCTACACATATAAAATTATGTGTGACAGAATCAACCTGTTTAAACAAATATTTAACTTTACGAACTAACTTTTACTTTTGCCTTATATTATTGATATTTCTAAACATTTTCACCGCAATTTTCAAACAAAAAATAATATTACCCACCTTTTCAAAGGTTTTTATCGTCAAAGTGCAGTTGACTCTAATTTTAATTAATTTTTCTTCTGTAATTTCTTGTTCGGTTTTACACTTGTAAGTAAATAAACATTAAGTAACTCAATTTATGATAAAATCTGAATAAAAATAAAATATCACTGGAAAAGAGATACTACACAAAAGTATTGAACGATTGGACGGTAGCCATTAAGTAAATGTACGTGGGGCACACGTTATATCTCCCTCGTTCAAGTCACGACTGATATCAGTAGGGGACTGTGTTCACTTCGAGCGAACCCCACCGGGGGGCGTCGCCCCCTCCTCTTTCTGTTCTCTCCACCGTCACTTTCGATCCCAACACCTACAACTCGCCCTGTTGTTATGAGAATCCTATAGTGGGATTTGAACCCCATAATGTAGAGTGACCAAAAAAAAAAATATGTAACTTTTCAACTGGGATCAGAAAATATAGTCCCTAGGCATCTCTCAACATAAGTACGCTATTAAAAATGTTCTTCAAATTTATAATAAACACATTGAAATTAAATTTTCTAATCTATCGTAATGTGACATTAAAATGTATTATACGCTTTTGAAATATACAAGATTATTGTAGTTTTGACAATATCTCATATCATGATAATATATCTTTTGTAATTTAAAATTCGATTTTACATCAAAATTAATTTTTATTTGACTTTAAAATAAGGTGATAGTAATTTGAAAAAATATGCAATGTAAAAATGTTGCAAATCCTAAATATTTTGCCAAGTTCCTCTCTGTTTTGTACAGTTATCAGTGCTGTACCTACTTCATAGTGTAAAAATTTTTCAAAACGATTGCTGTCCCTTTTATGCTCATTTCAACTATAAGTTACTGCAATATTCTCTTGACATGCACAAGGGGTGTGGTTTATGAAGTATTCAATTTTTGAGTCTTTCGACTCAAGCTAATGTTCAATATATACGAGAGTCAACTGTATTGTAAACATGACTACCCAACCTTGATTTCCATAAGATTCTAATTGAAAACAGGGTTGAGTCGTTTAGTTTAAAATTACTGTACAGTGTTCGTCATGTATGCTTTAAGGGCGTTGGATAAACGGACTTTGAAATCCGTGAAAATAGAAATTTTTAAAAATAATTCTAAGGGTGGCGTCCACGAAGTAATAGTAAGCAGTGATATCTCCCTATGTATATTTGGCCGCTAGAGGTGGGACAAGAAACCCTCCAACAATTATGACATGAATATAGTTTCAATTTGTTTGAATTTTGCACTTTTGTCTTGTCGCGTAATTGTAAAAGGCAATAAGTTTATTATAACGATAAAAGTATTAAAAATGTAATATAAAAGTGCAATAAAAAAGGACAGATATTACAGTCTAGAAAGTATATTTTTAGACTAATATATGTAGTGCAAACGCATTTTTAAACATTTAAAAATCTTTTTAACAACCCTAATCTATACCCTGACGGAAGGTTCGGATAAAAAAATGTATCCTTTTGAATCAATTTCATTCCGGAATTTGTATCCGAAGCAAACAGTTTCATTCCGATCTAATCCGAAGTCGATCTAAGGATTCCTGTCCGATTTAATCCGAAATGAAAAAGAGGATTCTCTTCCGACCTAATCCGCGGTCTGTCCTCGATTTCTATCCGACTGAATCCGAAGTTAAAGGAAGAATTTCAATCCGAATGAGACCAATCTAATCCCAAGTCAAACAAAGGATCTGAGATCGAATCAAGGATTTCAATCTAATGTGAAGAATGCACTTACATTTTTTAAAATATAAATTTTATTTTTAAGTGATTAGTCACAACTTTTTAGGATTCATTCGTATTTGAAAGGATAGAAAATAAGTTCGGATTGATTTCGGATTCATTCGGATTAAAGCTACGGATTAGAAAGGATTGAAAGTAGTTCGTATTGATTTCGGATTAATTAGGATTAAGGGCACGGATTGACCGGCAACTTCAGTTTAGAATGAATCCGATTCTAATCCGAACAAAACGGGGACTAGCAGGGAACACTTGGGTTCTATCCGGGATGCGCATATGAAAATTATTTTCTCAAAGTATGCTCTGGTTCTCTAAACGGGTAAACAGTAGTCCAATCAGGGATCCAAAAAATCATCAGTGTTGGTGTCCTACTAGGGACTAGACGGGTTCTAGTGGGATAATATATAAGAATATTGTTGCCATGTACAGTCTGGGTGTCTAAACGGGTCTAATGTAGCCCAATTAGAGGTATAAAAAATCGACAGTGTAGGCGTCTTACAAGGGTATAGAAGGGTTCTTGTAGGGAGGTACATCAAGATATTTTTTCCAAGTGTAGTTTGGGTGTCTAAACGGATTTAACGATGTCCAAGCAAGGACCACAACAATTGACAGTTTTCGTGTCTTACCAGAGTACACCGAAAAAAATAGTTTCTTCGTATTTCCTACATTCTCATATTTTCCTATAAAAATGAGCATATTTCTCTATGAATTAGAATATTTTCCTCTACTTTTAAGAATAGAGATGAAAAAATGACTACTTTTTCAATTTTCTCTCAGACTCAGAATAATCCTCTAATATTGAGAGGATTTAGTCTTAGAACAGGACTTGTACATGCGAAGTCAACAGAGTCAGTGACGTCAGTGAGGTGTAATAGACTAACCTATTCGCGTCGCGTTCTCGGTCATGTTACGCAAAACTCCAGGAGTTTACCATCTTTACCCAAAAGTACCAGGATGAAATCGACGCTATCAGCTTTTTTGTCACAACAATTGGGCCTAGGTTGTTACATCGAATTATTCCACAGTAGATAAGCAAGGCGTGTTCGAATGCAAGATTGCTGCACCGACATTTACCGACACTGGAGAACATTCGATGGTTCGTGTCCGTGCTAAAAAAGTTTCGTGTCTAAACATGACGTTGAGATTTTTTAAATAAATGATGACGCAATTCTTCTATAGTTTGATTTAAATATGACGAAATGTGACCTTGAGGTTGTTTAAATTAGAACATTTGTTATTATATATGTGCGAGTGACATATCCAGTGTCAATGAAAAGCTTATGAGTCATTTAGACCGTCGATGCCCCGTGTGAAATTTATATGTTTTTAATAATAACTCTTCAAGAAATTTGTTTATGATTTGCAGGTGTTCTTTTTGAATGTTTAATATACAGAACAGTTGTTATTATAACATGTCATATAACATATCATATAATATATGTATCGGTTATTAGCCTTTCAAGTCGTGTTGGAACCGGAAAAAGAATCTGATCTGGCGCATGTAAGATATTATTTTGGCAATGGGGTGTTTATGAAATTTTAGATTCTTAAATGTATTTGAGTCTCTTGACCCTTGAAATTGTTTAATAAAATGAGCATGTATGTTATTATATACATATCTATTATTAGTCTTTCAAGTCGTGGGAGCCGCAGAAGGAATCTGATTTAGCGCGTGTAAGAGATCAGTTTGCAATCAGATTTTTATTCAACTTTAGAATCTTACTTCTGTACTATCGGTATACATGTGACTTTTGATTTAAGACAGTGTTTTTACCTAAAAGAATGATTGAAGTTTTTAAAGAAGGTGAAAAGGGGAGCAACTGTAGATGGAGTTGATGGGGGAATTTACCTTTAAAAGCAGATCTCTGGATCAATTTCTTCATTCTAACATTTTCGAAGCATCTTTAACACTTCAGCAGAACTGTCTTCCAGAAGAGTAAAATGGACCTAACCTAATTGGTCGTCTGGAGAGATTCCTATCCACGAAGCCGATGTCTGAGTTGACTCTTAATCAATCGTATGAGGTGACGAACATCTGCAGAGTCTAGACGAAGTATGGTGCCAGGATTAAGATCCTGAACTGAAGAAGAGTTTCACCGTATTTTTACCAGGAAGACTCTTGAAGGTTTTCGATGGAGACACTACAATATTGGAGAAGATGCAAGAAGCAGCCGTCTCGAAGAAGTTGCGAATGGAGTACCTAGGAGGAGCTTATAATAATGTAGAGTTCTATTATGTGTAAAAATATTAACAGATATATTATAAATTAAGTAGTATATAAAAGAAATGTGTTGAAAAAAAAATAGAATTCCTACTCATTTAAATTTAAAGACTTTTTAGCTTTTTAATATAATTATTATTTTCCTTTACACTTAATACTAAGGTTCCTCGTTTTCTTATCATACTTCTTGTGATTTACAATCCTCTTTTTTTCTGCTCATCAGCACCCTAAACCTCAAGTTATTTATTTAGAAATATGGGTAGTTCTATTTTTATCTTTTACATGTGAAAACAAAGGTCGGAGACGTGGAAAACACTTGTGGTGGAAGCGGATTCAGCGCTGAGTTTTTTGTACATACGAAAGGGTAGAATCTATTTCTGGGGGTTTGATGTAAAGAGACATGGAAAAGGGAAATGGAGTGATTTACATGAGCAATTGATGAATATAAATCATGAGTTAATTAAATAACTAAATTTTTTTTTATAAATGTGTCAACCTGCATGAAATAATGTTCAGTAAGTCACAGAGTCCCCACTACAAGCCCTGCTGGCCCCACTTTGCAAGCTGTGGATACGTAGAAAATGTTCAAAAATCCCAAAGCATACTAGGTCAACTACAAAGCCTCTCAGCCGATAAGGTAGAGCACTGACATACTAAACCAGTTTTAATCTATTGCATAAATCTGCAATACCGACTTCAAGCATACCCTGTAAACATTTTAGAATGAAATTAGAAATGGTTTGGCTTCTGTAGCTATTTTCGCAAAAAGCCTTAAAAGAGCACCGGGGCGAAAGCTCGACTAAAAAAGCTGGATTGGCGAAAAAAATAAGAGAAGACATTGAAAAAGGTCAAGAAGAAGAAGACCTTTTTTATGGTGCAGGCATAGCTGATTAGTGTCGAATTGAATAAATAGCAGTAAGCAAAGAAAAAATCCAATATTCCTCAATCCAATATTACGTCAACTTCAGTCCCGTTTTCCTCGAAAAGTGATTTTTTCAGATTTTCCGAATTTGCGTATACGATTACTTAGTGAGTTTTCAAGCTAAAAAAATTTAAAAAAGAAACCATTTTAGAGGGAATTAAATTCTCTAGTCCTCGAGTTTTCTGTAGACCTCTCGGATTTTATTTTAAAAATTTATTTATCCACTTATTTGCAAAAATAAAAAAAAAATGTACTCAAAAATTTGTTGAAATGTCCGCCATTTTGTTAAAAAATTTTATTATATATGAAATTGCGGTTTATAGACTAGGTATTAGTGTTATAATGCTAAAAAAATTTGGTTCCCATTTTTCAGACAAACCTAGCAAACGTGAGACTGTATGCAAATTCAGGCCAAGAAAAGAAACATCACAACTTCAACAGGATACCAGCAGAGTATTTATGACAATTATTTTATAAATACATTTTTTTTTACTTCTTCAAATTGTTAATAAAATGCTCTCAAAATTTCAATAAAAAATATCTTATAGTTTAAAAAGAACATTCTTAAAGTTCACGTTCATTTTTCGCCGTTTATATGAGGATACCCCCTTAAGAGATTATTTATGCAAGATGCATTAGTCTGACCTTGGTCGCATACCGTGGCGACAAGATTAAATCCGGCACCATGTATTGCTCGCATAATTTCTTTCATACAACGTATTAACCGGTCAGCTAAAGTACTTGATTTTCAAATTGTTGTAATTTAAAGGGATTTTCCAGGTTTTGTTAATTCCTCTAAGCATAAAAACAAGTGCGTGATCAGCAAATCTGTTGGTTCTGGCATTGCCCCAATCTTCGAATCCCACTATTCTGTCTTCATTTTTGTTGTAATAGACTTGAGCGTCTATGGAAATCTCGTCCCATAGCAATAAGCTTACTTTATCTACGTGAGACATACTCTCACCCTAAAGCTAACACTTTATCGTCTAATGTAAAACGTCTAGCCTGTTTGATCCCAATTCAAAAAAGTATCTTGAAATAAGTCGATTTCAGTACTATAAACTTTATGCGGCTTAATAATAAATAAGAGAACTTTAGAATTTAATGTAGTTTATAGACGTAAATTTCAAATTTTTTTACCTGTCTTCGCTTTTTCGGTCACAATTTCGAATGTGCATTTCCACAAATCCTAACTGCTCCTTGGATAGACTCTGTAACTCCTTCATTTTCACTGTTTTCACTTACTTTTGAGCAGACTGCATAGTTATTTCATTGTTCCTAGTCGATTTACATATTTAGATTGTAAACGTTTAGCCACTGGTGTCAACTTGTTTCTTCGCGTTATTGACCCAAGAAGTCATCGTTTACTTCATTTTTTTGGAGTAAAATTGACAGACATATTAAAATTAATTAAAATAGCTAAACTCTTTGATCATCCTTACCTGCACAACACAAATAACTAGTAAATTAAAAATTTAAAATTATACGAAATTACATATGAAATTACATATTAACATATGAGGAAATTCTTTTCTTTTCAGCCCCGTATTTCAATTTTTTAGTATGCATTTAAAGGATTATATACACTTATTATTGGAAAATAGTATATTATGCATCAAGGGATACATACAGGCGTTTTGTGTCGATTGAGACGTATGCAGAACGAGTTATAGCTCGAGACAAGACAGAAACGCCTGTATCCCTATTTCCCATCCGATATTTTCTTCAAAAAGTGCACGAAACCACGTGTTTGAGAGCGTGTAAAGCGAGCCGAAAGTTGCTATTTCCAGAGGTTAGAATAGCGCGACTACAAGATTCTCCGCCAGAGGCAGTACTGTCGCGAGTTTTTTTACCTCCAGCTGGAGTTTTTTTCCATGTTAGAAGTTTTTTTACCAGTTTATTTCACTGCTCTGGAAACAGCAACTTTCAGCTCGTTTCACACGCTCGAAAACACGTGGTTTTCGTGCACGTGTTGAAAAAAATGGTTTTGTCACGAATTTTTTTGGAAAAGACAGTAAATTTTTTTAAAAAATAAACCACCAACCATCTGTTTGTACATGTTTGAAGATATTTTATCCCCAATTTGAATGAAAAATATTGACATTTGTAAACACCACGCCCGTTGAGACAAAACACCATTTTTTCGTAAATAAAGTATTTTAGAAGTTACATGTAGATTCAAATTGATCACCCTGTATTTTAGATAAAAAACTGAACGCATTTTTCTCGAAACAACGTTTTTTGACCTGGCGTGCATGATTCAGAAAAAATTGTTGGATCGATTGGGCTGAAATTTGGATATGTTATTCTACACATGTGTTGTTATGGCATGAACCAAAATCATAATAATTGATTAATATTTAGACCTTTTTTTAAACAATTTACTGTTAAAAAAATGTGAAAAATCTTCAAGTCGGCCATTTTGTATTTATTTTTCTTCGGATTTCAATTATTTTGGTTCATGCGATAACTATATATCTGTAGAATAACATTCAACCTTCAGCACGATCGGTCCAATAGCTTTTTCTGAATCATGCACGCCAGTTTTTAAAATGGGTAATTTCCGGCAACCTTACCAGCCAGATTTATTATTAAAAAAAAATTTTGTAATAGTGTTTTATATCTATAATCATGTGTGAAAAGTTAGAATCTGTAATATAAATTTTAATTTTGTTAAAAAAATTCTTAAAAAAAAAAGGTGAAAACTTTGGTACTAACCTCTTAAATATTTTTTTAATTTTAAAAGCTTTAGAGCTTAGGAATTAAATTTTTAATACGTTCATATCTCTTTTTCTGGGCCTCTCTTTTCCTTTACTTACTTACGTTACGTTAAAAACTTAGAGTTTTTTTATTCCTTGGTGCTATAATTGAAATACACGTGTACCTAAAACAATGAGAAAAGTAATATAAAGATAGTCCTCTGGATGCAAAAACAGTCCCCTGTCCTGTTGAAGGGCAGAGAACTATTGCCAGAGGACTGTTTTATTTTATTTCATTGAAGGGTAACACAAAATGTAAATAAGTCATGTAATTCTACTGTACATAGAAAATATTGATCTATTATAACGATAGGAAATATCTAAGTTGTAATATGATATTTTAAAAAGAAATAAAAATTTCCCTTATCAGAGGACTGTTCGCTGACAGATTACGATATGATTTCCACCAAGGGAAGCTCTCTGCAACACTAAAAAAATAGCGACCTGACGGTATTGGCTGCATCTCAGCAAACTTCAGATAGTATACTTCCCGTTGCACGCAGGACCGCCCATGTTCAATCTTTAGACTACGTGGTGTGTAATTTTAAGTATAAAACACAGGACTGTTCACAAAATAATATGAAGACAAACTTTAATTTACTATTTTAGTACGAGAAAATAATATTTAGAAAAAATAAACATGTCCCATTAACAATGAAGTAATATTGTTTGAATATCCAAACAATTTGATTGATTCGAATAGTTATTATCATAATTAAATTAATCTGAAGTAACTGTACTGCTTCAGTGACGCTCCAGAGGACTGTTTTTTGCGGTATATAAACAAGTTTTAGACACAATAAACTTTATTTTAAAAGATATTGTATGCCAAGCGGAGCTAGATTAGGTTATTATATCTATTCGATTTATTTACAAAACGTTTATAATTTGAACTTCTTTATACAATATTGGTCTGAGAAAATGAGTTGCCCAGTTTACAAAGAAATGCCACACATACCACACGGGTATGAAAATCGATCAATTGGAAGAATAGTCCAACTTTGCGATAGTGCTTCAGCTTTCCTGGCAGCACGAGAGGCGTCGGTCCTTTTCTTGGGATGATAAACCTCCCAAGTTTTGAAGTTCACCTAAGTTGCTGGTACAAATGACGACTGACCCTCGGAAATAATTGCATACCATACCATAGCATCTTTTTCCTTAGTTTTAATCTTCTTTTTTTATGGCTTTTATTTGCAATTTTTCAAACTTTTGCACTTTTTTTCTACACTTGCGACCACTCGCATCATGTGGCGTCCATTGTTTGCGCCTTGTGCCTGCTTTTGCACAGTGCTCTCATTCTCTGAAAGTAGGAAGCCTGCGCCCACAGTGCGTATTGACTTCTCGTTGCAAAAATTCTGCCATTGGCTGTAATCTGGCGCGCGATTCAAAATCTAATTAAATTAGTTCTATTTTAAATCGCCCGCCAAATTTTGACCAATGGCAGCATTTAAGGCTAATGGAATTTGAAAGTAGCTCTGGGTGTCAGAACACTCAGAGAGTAAATTCGAGTATATCTACTTGCAATATGCGTGGGTGTACAAATTTTTAGACGGATAATATAATTCCACATTAAACGCAGTTTTTTGGGATTTGAAATCCTTGTTTTTTCTTTTGCTTATTTAGTTTTAATGTGTATGGTGGCTCCCGACACCCACGGTTTTAAGACCCTTGTTGCGCGTCTGTCTAATTCTGTCAACATTTCACCAGGATTTGGCATTGGGGTTTTGAAGGGAGAGAAGGGCAAGTTGATCGATTTTTGGTAGCACACTTTGGAAAGAAAAAGTGACGAACAGGTCAAGACTCACCAGTTTTTCGATAAAACGAATATAGGGCAATATTCCTCAAGTGTACCACCCTCAGAATTCGACTTTGTCTGATCGAACTCAAACTTGGGTAAAGTATAGTCCAACTAGGTAGAACTTCAGAGGAAAAAGATTTTTTCGATTGGATAAAAATTTACCGAGATAGGGGAAGGTGAATTTTTCGAATTTTTTCGATTTTGTGCGGTTTCCTGCTATATCGAATGTATTAAGCTCCTTTCCTATGGAATATACAAAATTTTGTACCACATGTTCTTGATAGCTTTTTTCCTGGTCTATCGAATGTTTATAATTATTTTCGAAAAAATTAAAAATTTTATCGATTTTTTTTGAAAATCTAAATATTTTTGACTATTGCAGAAGAAAGGCGTTTTTTTGGTCTCAAAATAAAGCTTAAGTCTTTATCTTTCGATACTGTAAATTTCATCATGCCGTTTTTTGTTGTTTTCAAGAAATTAAATAAAGAGTAAAGCGCCGCGCCGATGGAGCTCGAGACTACTGGGTTTCTCGCTCGGCAAAACTGCTTCGGACTCATTTATTATTTATGAGACTGCTCTCTGTATTGTACAGAGTTGAGACTGTCATTAAAGTTTTCTGCATTACAATCATTGTAGGGACATGTTGTAATACGTGAAAATAATTTTCTTCCTTAATATTACGCCCCAAAAATGAGTATAATGCAGGTGTTAGAAAACTTTAATGACAGTCTAAACCCCGTATAATGCAGAGAGCAGTAAACCGAAAAGAAAATACCTAAAGGGAATATCTAGAAAACCAAAGAAGTAATTTATTTTTAAGTAAATGAGGAAGTTGAGAAGTTGCCAGCAGTCAGAAAAAAAGAAGGGAAAGAAAGATATGTTTAAAATAGCTTATAAATAAAATGGAACTCTAAACCTAACGCAATAATGGCGTACACGATGACACGATGACAGTCTCAACTCTGTATATTACAGAGAGCAGTTTCATAAATAATAAATATTCATAATTGATACGATAAATGAGTCCGAAGAAGTTCCGCCGAGAGAGAAACCCAGTAGTCTCGAGCGCCATCGGCGCGGTGCTTTACTCTTTATTTAATTTCTCGAAAACAACAAAAAACGGTAAGATGAAATTTACAGTATCAAAAGCTAAAGACAAGTTTTAATTTGAGACAAAAAAAACATGCCCTTTTTTCTGCAATAGTCAAAAATATTTTGATTTTCAAAAATATTGGTCAAATATTCAATTTTTTCAAAAGTGGTTATAACCATTCGATAGACCAGAAAAAAAGCTATCAAAAACATGTGGGACAGAATTTTGTATATTCCATAGGAAAGGAGCTTAATACCTTTGAAGTAGCACGAACCGCACAAAATCGAAAAAATTCGAAAAATTCACCCTCCCCTATCTCGGTAAATTTTTATCCAATCGAAAAAATCTTTTTCCTCTGAAGTTCTACCTAGTTGGACGACACTTTACCCAAGTTTGAATTCGATCAGACAAAGTCAAATTCTGAGGGTGGTACACTTGACGAATAATGCCCCATATATGAAGTGATGGAGGTGAATAAATATTCGCTGATAGTGGCGGATATTTTAAAAGTACGACCAGAAAATAATAAATTAATAGATAGATAGCTGCGAATTGTTATGTTTCGCGCAGACTCTCTGCTGTCGAAATCTCTTATTGGTGGTTCGTGCTGAAATTTTAATTATTGAAATAAACCCGAGAAAGTTAAAAAAGAAAACCAGTATGCTTAGGTAAAATAATTAATTTATTTTAATATAAGATTCTATGAACGACAAATTACGAGTATAAGTATAACTAACAATATGAAAGTAAATATAAGTATCCTACAAATAGGAGCGAACGGATTTCCAGTTCCAGGATTAGAAATTATATGAGTCTTTTTTGACTCCGGGCGACGCTGGACTAAGTGTCAATGAACCAAATTTTTTTCGATTTTCGAGAAGTGTATAAAGTATCTAAACTTATACAAAATAAGAAAATATTATAGAAAAGTATATATATAGTGACGTGGTATATTTTATACCACGTACATTTATCATATTCTAACATTAAAATTAACTTATTCGCGATAAACTCCTAACACAGAGTGTTAGGTTGTTTGCATACAACCTGTCAGCTGATTGGAGCACATGAGCTCTCCAACAATCAGCTGACCATCAGCCAGCAATCCGGAACCTGGCAAACACATTCACTCAAAACTATTATTTATATTCGTCACACTTCCTATGTTTCATATTAACCCTGAGCCATGGGGGCTCAGAGTCACAGACACACACATTCTCTCGTACGCTGACGTTCAATTCGCATCGTAAAGGCCGGAAGAGGATCCTGGTCAAAGTGCATGGATAAGATTCCCGTGCACGCTAACGACCAGGAGGATGACAACTCACTGTAGCGCCATCTCTAGGCCTAGATCATCATCACCGTTGGGACCGATCGTCGACGAATTACCGATCGTCGACGACTTATTACAATACCACTTAGGTTGAATTATTCAGTTTCACGTAGTCTCGGGGAGCTGCCTGTTTCCGTTCACGTCACCTCGCAATGAAATTTTGATTGGAATATATTGGAGTCGGCTTGTTAAGCCAGATATTAAGATATTTGAAAGTATAAGGATGCCGAACTTGACTAGAGGACAAGTTCGCGGAAGGCGTGTGCTTTGCCACGCCTTTGTTAGTGCAGGTAACCATTTCACCACTCTCTTCTTCGTGATTATTCTTAATTTGAAATCTGTATTTCAAATTAATTCAAAATAATTTGCTCCAATCGATATATTTCATTTATTTGTTCTATGGCGTAAGGGCTAAATCTTTATTAAATAAATTTCATTTATTTGTTTCTTCTTAAATGCAGTGTTTCTCAGTGAATATTCCCTTGCCCCGCCCTCTCCGCGGTACTGCGCTAGCCTAGAGTTATGTAGAGTAACTTGAATTCGTTTAAATAATATTTTTTTTGTTTTGCGTAAAACAAGCTGGCGCTTAAATGGCTTGTTAAGATTAAAATCATTAAAATATTATATTTCTGTAAATTCACTATTATAATCTAATTCTCGTGTTAAAATAAAGGTTATAAAAATGGCGCCCCCTTTAAGGCTTGGAATTTCACTGAGCATCCTGTTCTATAAATAAATTCATACAATGGCCGAGTGAGTCATCTCGAGATAACGAGTGACTAATAACTCAGGATTTAAAAATCACAATTAAATTCAGAAATAACTCGGAGATTAAAATCATTTAACCTCCGAATCATAATTGTGATTCGAGCAACGCTAAATAAAATATAATTAAAGAGCGAATATTTAATGTATCTCAAGATTTGTCTTTCGGGTTAAAATGTTTTTAAAATTTGAATAATTTATGAGTCACACATTTAACGGTCCCACAATTTTGAATTTGGACCCATATTTTCCAAATTCTATTATTTGGATTTCTATCGTATTCTATTTTATTCTATTGTTTGAACCCATATTTTCCCATAATTTTTAATTGGTCTCATATTTCGGGTATTCCCATGAATATGAAAAATTGAAAATATTAAATACAAAAATTGATTGAGATGAAAATTCTATTTTTGGAATTTTATTTTTAAAAATTCTATTTTTTTAGAATTTCGAAAACTGACTTGACTTTTTGGTACATTAGACCCAAATGATATTTGACCGTGAATTAATTTGCTGAAATTGTAAAATTGCTCAAACCTGGCATCACTTTAAAAACTCAAATTCAAATTGAGATGAAAATTCTATTTTTAGATTTTCATCTTTAAGATTTCTATTTTTAGAATTTTGGTAAACTGACTCGACATTTCGTTTGGTCCATTGGATGATTGATGTTATGTAACATAAAAATAATGTTAAACATAACATCAACATAAAATTAACATAACATCACTTTTATATAACAAAAGTAACATTGTTACAATAGCTCTCACTTCTCCATTGGACCAAAATTAGTATTTTTCCGTGAATTAAGTTATTTATTTATCATTTATAAAATGGCCCATGCAATTGAAAAATTGGATTTGACTGCTAGCCGTGATACTTGGGATGATACAAGCATCAGAAATTTTTTGGCGGTGATGGATCTGGATTCGACAGGTCCTCTTGATGTTATTCGCGATCGCGTAGTCAAAAGTTTTATAGTCAGACGCGAACAACCTGAGTTGGTTACCAGTCAGGATAATGATTCGAATAGCAAATCTGACGACACTTCTGCGCATTGGAAAAACCTCGAACAAGTTAGGAGGTTGACAGATACCGTCGCCCATGTAGTCGAGACAAGTCTAGCGAGCAGTACAGACTTTATGGACATTTATAAGAACGTCAT
This sequence comes from Synergus japonicus, assembly GCA_900474275.1. Taxonomy (NCBI): domain Eukaryota; kingdom Metazoa; phylum Arthropoda; class Insecta; order Hymenoptera; family Cynipidae; genus Synergus; species Synergus japonicus. The sequence goes on from UCOH01007826.1 coordinate 14,282, forward strand.
CTCAGCCACGCAATCTTTAATAAAAGAGGCATCTGAGCTTAATCAAGTACAATCGGAAAACCTTTCACATCCTAGCGAACCGGTAACCACTACCAGTTCAGTTACTATTTATCGAAACTCAGTCACCTATTCTATGCCGAATTCTTTAACTTATAACTCTGTTGGAAGTTATGTGTGCGGTGTCCAAACAACTCAAATTTACAGAATTTATTCTCCAAAGCGCACTCGCCCACAAAACATTCAACTGGCTCAGTCATTGGTTTTCGATCCCAGCACCAATCAACAGTCTCAATTAAATAAAGATGCCCCTCTTACTTATCCCTATAGTAGTTCACCCAAGGTCACACCTTTAATAGGTCAACAAGCGGCTAAAGGATTTTCAACCCTCACACCAGAAGAGGAGAGAGCATTTAACTATCTTTTCGGCATCAAAGTCATCACTCACAGGACGATTTATGACAGAGAGCCCATCGAATCAACGAATTAATTATTTCAGCTCTGTTCCAACAACTGGAAACAACAAAATGGAAGATCCCATTTTGGAAGGTAGTGCGTTCTTACATAAACACTCAACAACGCATGATGCGACTGAAGGAATCGCACCATTAACGTACCCTGGTACTGGTCATTAACTCCAGATAAACAGAGGTCAATTGAGGACATTTGACTGAGTCATTGGAATGTGGGGAATCCCGTTCACTGGAAATAACATGAGCGTGGAAAGTTTCTTGGCTAGATTGCAGGAAGGACGTTCGGTTTTCGGACTAACTGATGACGAATTGCTATTAGCATTTCATATTGGATGGACTGGCTCTTCAGTGGTTCCGACAGAATGCAGGCAGCAGGTCAACCTGGCCGGATTTTAAGAAATCCTTATCAGCCATGTATGGTGACACTAGCTATCTCGAAGAACAAGTGGATGCTAGAGTCCAAGGACAGGACGAACCGATCTCGGATTTCCTGGTCTGTCTTCAGGGACTATTTTAAAAGTATCAAAGACCAGTGACCTTAGCGGAACCGATGGATAGAGTCTATCGGAATATGAGACTCGAATTCCGTCGAGCAATTCGAAGATTCGAATTCTCATACTATAATAGTCTGATGATTTTGGCTAAAGAAGTGGAACGCACTGCAGTTCCGGAAGGTGAGATTAGAATTTCGCCAAAGCCAGATGAATCACTTTTTCCTGAGTTAGCGTATGTAAAGAGGAATAAATCCTCAGCTCATGGAAACTTAAAACAGAGTTCAGATAAGCAAACCGACTTACACCTCACTATGGTGAAATCACTTGAACTTTGTCAGTGAAAGGTCTTCATTTCACCTTCAACAGAATCTTCACCGGATATGACTCACCTTAAAATGACTATCTCATCGGATTCGTCAGGGAGCTTTTGCTCCAAATCACCAAATAATGTAACTTCAATTTCGGAGGATGAAATTGGAAATCATCAGACTCAGAATGAGTCGAATTTAAATAAATCGAAGGAAAATAATTCGAAATTAAATAAACCAGAGTAAAAGAAATCGGAAATAGGTCTTCCAATTTTGAATACGGTCAGGTCACATCTGGACATGGTTTTTGATGCTCCTTTGTTGTTCAAAATAGGTACTTCATCTAGACCTTATATTACTATCGAAGTAGGTAGTAAGAAATTATATTCACTCTTAGATACTGGTTCATCGAGAACGTATCTAGGATTTTCAGGCATGGAAGCCATTAAATCGATCGGTGGTAAAATCGATTATAATAGTTCAGGTGCTCATTGATGGCCAATGTTTCCGTTGAAACCATTATTGGCGAAGCACACCTTCCAATTACTTTTTCGGGAGTAACTCATGAGATGGATGTCAAGATCATACCTGGTCTAGCTGATACCTGCGTTTTGGGCATAGACTTTGGAGACATTTTCGGAATAGTCATGCATCTGCGCGACCGGCAACTATGGCTGGCTGACGAGCCAATCATAAAATTCGCGTTTGGTCGAGGAGATGTAGGCAGTTCGGATTTCTGCAACGGCACAGCATTGCTCAAGGACACGGAAAAGGATCATCTGGAAAAGTTTCTAGAGAGAGTCATTCCATCTCCACCTGACAAGTTGCCTGCTGCAAAATTTGTCGAGCACGTGATCGACACACAGGGACACTCTCCAATTAAACAGAGGAACCATCGAATGTCCCCGGAAGTGACTGAAGCTCTTGTCACATTAGCTAGTGACATAATTGAGCAGGACTTAATTGAGCCATCTAGTAGCGAGTGGTGTAATCCAGTCGTGATGGCTAAGAAGTCAAATGGAGACTATCGTCTCTGCATAGACTTTCGTAAGTTAAACGAAGTCTCAAAGAAGGATGCGTATCCCCTTCCATTTATGACTGAGATATTAGAGCGGCTTAGTTCAGCCCGCTATATCTCAAATCTTGATCTTAAACTGGGCTACCACCAGATTCCTCTAAGTAAGGAAAGTAAGGAGAAACAGCCTTCATTATCCCAGGTAAAGGTCTTTATCATTACAAGCGAATGCCGTTTGGCCTCACAGGAGCCCCGACTACATTTCAACGCCTTATTGATAAAATCATCACACCGGAGTTGAGACCACACGTCTTCGCCTATTTAGATGACATTATTATTGTCTGAAACTTTTTAGAATCACCTTTATTGGTTGGAGAAGACCATTAATAGGCTAATAGAAGCTGGACTCACTTTGAATCCCAGCAAATGTAATTTTTGTTTGCCAGAGGTTAAATACCTCGGGTTTAAAGTAAATAATGATGGTTTGTTGGTTGATGTTGATAAAACCAAACCTATCCTAGAGTATCCTCAACCTAAGAATCTTAAACAGTTGCGATGCTTCATCGGTGCCACTTCATGGTATAGAAAATTCATCAAGAATTATGCGAAAATCAGCGAACCTCTCACCAACTTGACAAGGAAAGGCGTAAGTTTCTCTTGGAAGGATAAGCATGAAGAAGCATTCCAAACTTTAAGAACGGCTTTGACTACAGCGCCGATACTCGCGTATCCAGACTTCAAAATACCTTTCGTGGTACAAACCGACGCAAGTCAGACAGGACTTGGAGCTGTTGTAACTCAAATTCAGAACGGCCAGGAGCGAGTGATAGCATAAGCTAGCCGTGTTCTTACGAGTGAAGAACGAAATTACTCAACTACGGAGCAAGACTGCTTAGCCGTAGTTTGGGCTATTAAAAAGTTCCGTCACTATCTTGAAGGATATAAATTCACTGTCATCACAGATCACAGCAGCCTCAGATGGCTGTACAATCTTAAGAATCCGACTGGCCGATTGGCCAGATGGGTTCTGGATCTCCTGGAATACGACTTCGAAGTCGTTCATCGCAAAGGAGCGATGCATCACGTTCCCGACGCGCTTTCCAGGATCTTCGAGGAGGAAGGAGTGGATCATATCGCAGCGTTCGAAGAATCAATGATGAATGGTATATTCGTCGTAGGGAGGCTATACTTTCAACTCCGCACATATTCCATGGTTGGAAAGTTGTCGATGGAAAACTCTACAAGCTTAAAAGTAATCCTCTACTGGAAGATCTGATGGATGATCTTCATGCCTGGAAACTTGTAGTTCCAAAAGACAATCAACAAGAAGTTTTACGAGAAGTCCACGAGACGCCTGAGGCCGGTCACCTTGGAGTTGAGAAGACTTGCAATCGAGCTTCAAACCTCTACTTCTGGTCTGGAATGTTTAAGGATGTCAACGCGTTCGTAAGGAAATGCGAGACATGCCAGCAAAATAAGCCGGAGCAAGCTGAACCTAGAGGATTGATGGGACAGAGGATAGTACACGAACCTTGGACGGTCGTGGCAACAGACATCATGGGCCCATTTCCTCGCAGCAAGAAAGGCTACGAATACCTGATTGTATTCCAAGACTTATTCACTAAGTGGATCGAGTTGGCTCCCTTGAAAGCAGCCAACGCTCAAACAATCACAGCCGCATTCATTGATTTAGTGGCAACTCGTTGGGGAATTCCCCAAGTCCTCCATTCAGACAACGGAACGGAGTATAGAAATAATGCGATACAAGAAATGGCTGAAGCTTTTGGAATTCACCATTCGTTCACTCCACTTTATCACCCACAAGCCAACCCAGTGGAAAGAACCAATAGCGTGCTTAAGACAATGATCCGTTTATTCGTGGGTCAAAACCATAGGGACTGGGATGTCCACCTCAGCAACTTTAGGTTCGCTTATAACTCATCTTTACACTCTACTAATAGGACCACCCCCGCATTTATCAACTTAGGAAGGGAACTTCTTCCGCGAAAGACCTTCCGCAGTCTTGTGGAGGGGGGAATCGACCTGCCAGACCCTGACTTACCAGTCTGAACAGATCGAATGACTAAGATGAAACACTTATGGGAGTTGATTACTACCCATCAAGATCAAGCCTTTATTAAATACGCAAAGTATTATGATCGTAGACATCGTAACCTACAATTTAAACTTGGTGACTTGGTTAAGAAACCAAATAATGTATTGTCTAGTGCAAAAGACAAGGTTGCTACTAAGCTAACACCTAAATTTACAGGTCCATATGTGATGGTAGAAGTCATATCACGCATCACATCTTCAAAGATTCATCGACAGTGAAGATAAGGATGTCGATCCTAACGAAGCAGAGGAAATTGAACGACAAGCTCAGCTTGATAAGGAGCTGTTGGAAATTTACTATTCAGATCCAGAAGCTGAATCAGATCGGGAAATTGATCCCGAAATTAATATCGATTTTGGTTACGGTTCTGATCATCGGGAAATCGAACCGGAAACCCCGCGTCGTATGCGACTTCGTCATAGGTCGTATTCGCGTTAACTAACGGTTAATAGTCCATAATTAGAACTTTTTTTAAAATTAGCATTGCTACGAACTTTGAATAATTATGTGCGAGCCGTACTAAGTGCGAAATGAACTGTATAACTATGAACTTTTCTAATGGTCGTCCGTCGAATTCTCTCCCTTACAGATTTACCAAACGAGCAGCAGGTCGAGCCGTCGGTCTCGACTTCAAACCAAGTGGGCAATAATGTTCACGTGGAGGGGATTCACTTGTCAGGGACACATGCCTCCTTCACAGTGGTTGCCGGAACCAGCGTGGAGGCGCCACCAATAACCGAAGTGGCTCCAAGCGATGAGCCGGTGGCAACCGCCTCCTCAATGGGAATAAACACACTGGCTGACCCTAGATCCAGGTGTCCTGCAAAGCCTGAGGATAAATTTCTCGAGGTTCTGGTGAACGCCATCCGGGAACTCCAGAGCGCGAATCTGGATCCTTCAGTGCCGGAACCTTTTTCACTGGCCGAGGAACCTCTGGCCACGTAGACCCCGAGGGCGGGTTCCCTAAATGAGCCGGTGAGATCCACTGAACTTGTAGTGTCTCCTACAAAGTCGGACTACGGGGCCGAAGACGAGCCAGCTGTTGCCGCTCCAACAGTGACCCAAATCGAAGGTGGTGCAACAATCGAGGATAACTGGGACAGAAGGCTTGCGGCGATCCTCGAGCAGGTATACCAGTCAGGATACGGCCCACCCGAAGTAGAGCCGTCTCCTCCTGCCAATATTCTGCCCGTGCTTCCGGCGAAACATACAACAGGCTCGGCATCGAGAGTCATACCTATGCTGTCACGCAAATCGGATCTGTTGCGCTCCGAACTCGGCACTAGGGACGTAGAGGGAGTCATCCGTTTAAAACCAGCGGAAATGGACAGGATCACGACCCAGAGAGCGTTGGAACGCCTGGCCTCGAACCCTACATACAAGAAGGCCCCAAAGCTAACTATGTGGGGAAAAACGAAGTTTTTCCGCATACACTGCTCAAAATGTGGCTCTCCGGATCACAAATATCACAATTGTCCTAAATTTAGGAGAGAATAGGCTACAGAGCCGTCACAAAAGTGAACAGAGTTTTTTTACAGGGATTTAAACCCAAAAATTTTCTAATCATTATGTTAAATAGTTTCTTTTTTTTTGCCCTTATCTGGGGGGGAGGGGTTCTAAATACTTCAGTCCTTAATAAAAATCGTTTTTCTCACTAGTTGATCTGGTTTCATTGACTTTACCCGATTGACCCCTCTCGAGAATACACGGCATTCGTCTTACGTTCTTGCCAGAATAATGTGATGTGGCAGATTTTCTACACATCACAAAATTAAAATAAATCCTCCCAATAAATATTTTCTGATAAAGGCTGACACTTTTAATAAATTCGGCACTCCTCGTCTCTTGTTATTTCTTAGAGTTAAGAATAATTTTATTAATGTATATTATTTTATCCCCTAGCATAATTTTATAATTGTCCCAAAAAGAAGGGACTGGCGCCCAAAATATTTTAATTTACTTTTTTTTATTATTTGCCTTGTGCATGACTTAGAGGCCTAATTTTATTAAATAAAAAGCCACGTCACAATAAATAAAGCCATACGGAAATTATAGTAATTATATTATTTGATTCGACCGTTTTCTGGAAGTGGACTTTTGAGTTTGGTGTTCCACTGTAGCGTCTAAAACTTCCAGACCAGCTCGATTTGGGATTCGTATACATTGATGTCACTGTTTGAATTTCATCTAATCAAAGCGTAGCTTCTGAACTTAAAAGCAATGAGAGCTTATGGTTTTGTAGAGTCTCGCAGATTCAGAGACTGAATTGCCTTTATATTATGCTACTTCGTTTTTCAATTATTCATCTCAATAACTTATGAATGTCATTACCACGAGACAGGAAGAGAGAGGTTAGCTCGTTCACTCTGTGCTCGTAGTCGTTCGTTGTAACACCTTTTTTTTGAGTTGTGCTAAATTGTCACATTATAACCTTTATTTTAACCTGAGAATTAGATTATAATGGTGAATTTACAGAAATATAATATTTTAACGATTTTAATCTTAACAAGCCATTTGAGCGCCAGCTCGTTTTTATCAAAACCAGCAAAAGTAATATTAAAACGAATTGAATTTACTCTACATAACCCTAGGCTAGCGCAGTACAGCGGAGAGGGCGGGGCAAGGGAATATTCACTGAGAAACACTGCATTTAACAAGAAACAAATAAATGAAATTTATTTAATAAAGATTTAGTCCTTACGTCATAGAAAAAAATATGAAATATAGCGATTGGAGCAAATTATAAGAAATCGACGAACCACTGTTCGTCAATGTGCAGCGACTCAAAACAATGAATTAATTTGAAATACAGATTACAAATTAAGAATAATCACGTGGAAAAGAGTGGTGAAATGGTTACCTGCACTAACAAAGGCGTGGCAAAGCACACGCCTTCCGCGAACTTGTCCTCTAGTCAAGTTCGGCATCCTTATACTTTTCAAATATCTTAATATCTGGTTTAACAAGCCGGCTTGTTAAGCCAGATCAGTTATGATAGGTGACAGAAATTCTTTTAAAACTTCAATTCTTCGCGAAAATCCTTCGATTATTATAATTAGCTGTATCTGTCATAAACTTACCTTAGCTGCGAAAGATGCTTGCAATAAAGCTATTCCACCATATATCGATAGTTTGCTGTAATCAGTTGTCAATCATATTAAAACTAGCACTAAACGTTCAGAAGCGTTCGAGCAATTTTCTTTAGCATTTCAAGGAACGTCGCATAAGATTTTTAATTACGCGAAAACGCGATGGCTCGGTGGCCATACTTGCATTAAAAGGATACGGGAATTATATGTCTCATTAAAACATTATTTCAATGAAGTATGTTTTAATGAGAAATCTAATCAAGTTTTTCAAGAAATAAAGGACAAATTAGAAGATCCAAGAACAAGTGCGTATTTAGCTTTTTTAGAGTACATTCTATTTGAATTTAATAAAATTTACTTATTTTTGCAACACTCTGAAACAAGAGTGCATCTCCTTCATTCAAAGAGTCTACAATTTTTAAAAACAATCGCGAGACACTTTTTAAAAGCACCTTTGTTAAAGTTTTTAGACATCGGGAATATTGATTTTTCTTTACCGGATAATCAAAAACCGGTAGAGAATATGAGTTTTGGATCAGATTGCAACGATATTCTTATGGAATTGTCTAAGAATATCGTTGCAAATGAAGAAATTATACGCGAAATTCGTCAAAATTGTCTTTCGTTTTTAGTTGAGGCCGCTTCTCAAATTTCTAAAAGATTAAACTACATTCGCGATGAATTTTTCCAGAAATTGTCTGTCTTTGACGCTAGCCAAGTTTTGTTGGATAACGACATAGATACCAATTTGGATGACGTTTTTTATTTTTGCGACAAATTTGGAAACTTTGACAAAGATGCTTTGAAATCGGAATGGCGCTTTATTTATCGGGATTTTTCTTCGCGATCAGAACTTGAAATGCGTTCTTTCGATAAGATGTGGAAAATTATATTAAGTAATAGATACGCAAATGGCGTTGCCAAGTATCCACAATTAACAAAATTAGTAGGATATATTAGATTTTAGTCACACTCAAATGCTGCTGCAGAAAGAACTTTTTCAATTTTACCTGATGTTTCGACGAAAAAGCGTAATTGCTTATCGACAGTTAGCATTAACGCTATTACCGTCGTAAAATCGGCAATGCAGCAGCAAGAGAAAATTGCTCGAACAGCTACTGTTTCCGATGATCAATTGTCGCGCATGTCATCATATGAAAAATTGTATGAACCGTGAAAAAAAAGAATGAAAGGTTTAACTTTGCATGCTGGGACGAATGATAAATAATTGAATGTGTATAAGTTTTATATTTTGTTCGCAGGCCGAGCGGAACATTTATTAGTGCTCGTTGATCGAGCTAGAAATTTATCTCCTCCACATCCACTATTTTAGCGAAAAACAGCAATAGGTATTTCAAGTATAATTTTTCAAAATTTTGAAATTATTTCTCTTTTTAAGTGTTTTCTTGAATTATATAAATAAAATTTCCCACATTATATATAATAAATTACTTTTTTCGATATTATTTAGAATAATATTATTTATTAAACAAGAAATAAATATAGTATATTATAAGTATATTAGATTTATTCTTCGCTTGTGAGAGGCAAGGGGACTCACATTAAAAAACCACCCCGATTTTGTTTTTAATTTATATTTTATTTCGAATAATATTGTATATTATATCTATATATATATATATTATAACCTTTTATTTTAAAGATTATAATTTCGAATACTTTATTCAATTTGATTATTATTTAATTTGATTGTTTATTAATTTAAAAAAAAAAAAAAAAAACCGTTTGAGCGCCAGCTAGTTTTCCTCAAAAACCAGCAAAAGAAAATACAATTCGCAGAGTTTACTTTAGAAAATTCCAGGCTAACACAGGACCGCGGAGAGGGCAGGGTAAGGGAGAATTCACCGAGCTACCGTTTCAAAAGAGAATATGGAATTTATTGACAGAAATAAATTAAAAGAAAGAAAAACAACACTTCAAAATTTTGTGATTCAAGCAGATAAGAAAAGGGATTGACGAACAGCTGTTCGACAATTTTCAGAACATCCAAAATTTAGTTGAATAATAGTTTTAAAATGATCGGAGAGAGAGAGAAAACTTAAATACCTGTGCTTACAAGGGCGTGACAAAGCACGCGCCTTCCTCGGACTTGACCTCGCGTCAAGTTCGGCATCTTTT